>QEPC01011948.1:11355-22459 GCA_003113815.1 Sphenodon punctatus | reverse complement strand
TGGTTGTTCTGTTCACCCCCCCTGGGGGTTCACTGTGGTGAACCGCCCGCCCGTAACGTCTGAAATCACCCATTGTTGATTGGGTGCCTCAGTCCTGGGTTCATTAGGAGACTCAAGGTCTGATCCAGTGCTTAATTTGTAAAAAAATGAATTGCTGGGGCCCAAGCTTGCCCCAGAAGCCATACCCCTCACACCAGAGCAAGTCAAAGGAGGGAAATGAAACCTATCCTCTGGTAAGTAAGTAATATTTTTTATATATATAACAAAAAGCCTTATCAAACACAGTAAAAGAAAAACATTCTCAGAACCAAACAACATATAAACACATATACAAAAACAAATGGACTGAGGGCAATTTGAAATTATCCATAGTAAATATTATTGACAACATTTTATAAACATTTTATTTTCATTGCTGAGGCTGTAAATGATGCAACCGCAGCAGTAACAGAATCACTCTTGTCCATAAGCAACTAAACTAATTTCCATAAATTGGGTCTATCTTTATCTAGATTCACAATTTTGAATAACCTAGTATGTGCCTCAGCATAAAGGGGGCAAAACATTACATATTGAACTAGATCCTCAACTTCATTCCTCCCATACATGCGTAAACAGTAGGGATAATTCACTCCCTTCAAGGGACCTTGCATTACTTCTGAGGACATCAATTGCATCCGGAGCCCTGTAAAAGCTTTCCTATACAGCGGATGGATCAATACTGATAAGTGTTTAGGTCTCACAGACCTTGGAAACCAACACCTATACCATGGCAAAATTTTAGACTTGCATGCCATGGCTCCATGTGTTTGCTGCTCTATATCATAGATCCTTTGTTTAATTAGTTTCTTGGCCTCCTTAAATAGGAAGGATAATAAAAAACTGGGTGAAAATCCTATTCTCTGTACTGTCCTCTCAACTGTTGGCCACCAAAAATGCCTCGCTGCCTTTATCTTTTTATTTAGAGAAAGCCATTCCAACGAGTGCACTGAAGCATAAGCAATCCTAAACCAGAAGGTAAGAATAAGAAAAACAATCTAAGATTCAAATGATTTAGATCCCATCTCCAACCTTAATACCCAGGGCAAGATCATCTTTGAACTCCCAAAAGGGCTCACAGAAATTTAATTTTGAAAGGTTCCAGGGAATCTACCAAGGCTGGGGAAGTACCCCATATCTGACAAATCCACTGGTTAGCAACCCAACCACAGGGGCACGTTGCTTCTTTACAGCTGAATGTAAAACAGTAGTTCTTGTGATTATTTAATCTATATTATGGCCAGTGTTTGGGGTGGGGAATGAAAGTCAATAATGAAAACGAAACAACCCATTCAGTTTTTTTCTGGGTTTCCCCCCCAACCCTGAAAAGGCCAATACCAGCCTTTTTTCTGGTCTTTCACATTTTGGGCAGCATGCTTCTATTGGGACCATTTTTCAGGGCTCAGCCCCGCAATAATTTAATTGCTGGGTCCGAGCCCTGGCAAGACCTCCACAAATAAAGCCCTGGTATTATCCTGATGCCATTTGGCACCGAGGCAGTCTTCTCTAAAATCAGTCGTGGTACCATAAACCAGTGAATGGAGTTGTCATTACAAAGAGTTACCTTGGTTCAAAATACCTTCACGATTGTGCTGTCTATCTTGAGGTCCCGATTGTTTAGGTAGATCTTGCTGTTAGCTCAAAAACATGTGACCTCTGTGAGATTGAGTCAAACAAATCAAGAAAAAGAAACCCCTAGCCCCACATTTTAAAATAATCCACTCACAAAGATACAGACCAGGAAACTTCAATGACAATAACCTCCTCAAGAGACTAAGAGGGGATTCACACGTGTCTTTAAATCGCACAGCTGCCTCGGCGGCATCGTGCGATTTTTAAAAAACCGCACTTCCGGGCTGGTGTGAATGCGCTGAACGCGCACATTTCCACTTAGCCCGAATGTTTGGAGTGTGGTTTGAAAAGTTGCTCCGAGCAGCTTTTCAAACCGCACTCCAAACATTCGGGATAGGTGGAAATGTGCGTGCTCAGCGCATTCACACCAGCCCGGAAGTGCGGTTTTTTTAAAATCGCACGATGCCGCCGTGGCAGCTGTGCGATTTAAAGACACGTCTGAATCCGCCCTAATTTAGACAAGCAGATTAACAGATAGTAGAGAGTCAGTTAAGTGACAATTTAATTTAATAAAGCATTAAAGCAAAGTCACAAAAGTGAGGGGAAGTTGAAAGACATCAAAGCAAATCCAGTATAAATCAATAGACATAGTAAGACTATATAAATATGCCCTAGAGCCAAACTATTACATTTTCTAATTGGTTGCATTAATTAATAACTACTATCATTAACCTCAACCCATGAGAGCAAATTTACCCATTTCTTACCCAAGAAATTAGCACAATATAGTCAATTCAGTATACTTTGTATTACTGATTATCTTTATTACAGTGCCCAGTTAACAATTAGCATGCAGTGAATTACATGCTCAACAATAGAAATCTTATAATGAACAATACCTTTTGTATGTATGTGCCTGTATCAGTATGAATATGTCTCTTTAATCAAGTCTTAAATATTTCTTTACCAGCTTTAGATAATACAAAGCAAAATGTCCTTGCCTAGATAAAAAAGGCATCTTATAAATAGAAAGAAGCAGCCTTAAAATAAGTCTGGCTGTTAATTATCAGCATTAAATAAGCAGAGTCAGATGGACCTTTCAATTGACACAGACAATAGTTATAAAAAGCAGAAACAAAGATAATTGACTATTTATTCAGCATCACCAACTATGCTAAAGCCATCACAGTTATGCTGCAGAAGGAGAGATTTTTAATTCCATCAGCATATTTGTAAATGCAATAATTATTTTAACAAAATAGAACAGGCTTATCTACTAATTCTCATTTAGAGAGATGTAACCTATTTCAGCTTTAAAAAAAGAAGACAATGCACAGAAGAAGACAGCCTGTAGCCTGCACAGTTCATTGCTTCCCATGAACCAATTAATGCTATATAAATACTAACCTTTTCCTACAACTCAACCCTCTTTTAAGTCCTGGCATAGGATGGATAAATCCTGTACCAGGATTCCTATAAAACAGTTGCCAACAAGAAGTTTTGCCATTCACAGGTTATAAGTCAAAACACACAACAGCACAGACACACATAATTAATGTATCCACTAGCTTATGATAACTTTTGCCTGTTGCAAGTGGTTGTTACGAACATCCAAATTAATATAAAGATTTTGCCATAAGGACACAAAATTAAAACATGACTGGTGTACAGAGTTTGATATTTTTTTTAGAAGCACTCTGTATAGCTGAAGTCAGTCGGACATGAGGCTATTTACCACCTCTGAAAAGCCAGTTTGGGGGACAACACACACATAAAGTAGGAATGGGTGAACGTGGTTCAGATGTTCGGAGTTCGGACCGAACTCGGTCTTTTCGGACGTCCGAATCAGATGTCCGAACCGAACTCTCGAGTGACCGAACAGTTCGATCATGTTCAGATGAATTCAGATGAGTTCGGGGCAGGAAAAACATCTTTTGAGGGCCAAAAATTAGGTTTCAATTTCGTTTTGGTTTTGGTTTCAATAGTGCTATTTTTGACTGTTCAGCCAAGTTCGGCCAACCTGACCTCGGCTGAACCGAACCATCAAACCCGAACTTGGGTTTCGAATTGAACGACTGAACATCCGAACATCTGAACCACATTCTCTTTGCCCATCCCTAACATAAAGCACAATCCATCATCATTTAAAATCAATGGGAATTAGGTGGATTTACAACTTGTTAAAGAACCATACTCAAAGATTGTCCATCAATGGCTCCTCATCAATCTGGAGGGAGGTGCTAAGTGCTCTGTCCTGGGCCCAGTACTGTTCAACATGTTTATTAATGACTTGCATAAGGAAGTAGATGGAATGCTTATTCAATTTGCAGATGACACAAAACTGGAAGGGATAGCTAAAACCTTAGAAGACAGAAATAAAACGCAAAATGATTTTTACACATCCACCATGCTACCTGAAGTAACGTGCTGCCCGTTATTGGCAGCGGCAGCAGCTAGAGATGCGGGACTTTGAAGAGGCATGTTCTGAAAGTCTGCAAAGTGAGGCTTTCAGAACACGCCTCTTCAAAACGTTTGTGTCTTCTTTTGTGTCTCGTGTAAAAGTCCTTCTATGTCCATTATCAAAGGCTGGGAGCCTGATCCTGAAGAACTTTCTTATGCACCAGAGGACTTGACTGGGACTATTCATGTGATGATGAGATGTACTACTGAATTCTTCTTGTTGACCACTTAAAACTTAAATAGGATTCCATAGATATTTTGGTTCTACAAAATAGATTTGAAGGCCATAGATATTTTGGTCTTGCTACTAGATATTGGGGTAGCCTACCTTTGCTTCTATGGAGGGTTGCCAAGTACAACATTTTAAAAATTACTGCCAGTCATGACAATTTTAACTGTCAGACATGTTCTTTTTTACTGGGCAACATAAAAGAAAGAGAACAGTACTTTTTACAGACTGACAGTAAATTTACTAGGGATGGAATGAGTAGGGCTTTAATTATTTGTGAGTTTTTCTGAGTAGTTAAGTGTTGGGTTTGAGTTTCTGGGAGCTGCTCGGTAATACCAACAAATACTCAGTAATACTCGATACTTGGTAAAATGCTCATTAAAATACTCAATAATCAGTATAAAATATTTATGTATCCTCCTGTCCTTAGTTAACAAGACAAAGGGGTGGTACGGCAGGCAGGAAAGGAGAGCAGCATGAAAATTTCTAGGAGGAGGGAACAGCAGGTATAAAGGGGAGCAGCAGGAAAATTTCTAGTGAGGATTGCGAGCAGGAAGGGGGGCAGAAAGGAGGTCAGGAGACATCAAACTCACCATGAGGAGGGACACAACCCAAGGAGTTGTAGTGGAGGGAGCCTAAAATAAAAAAAATATATAATCAAGAACTAATGAAATAAAATAAATATCATTTGCTTATTTGTTTTCATTACCTTAGTTATGAAAATGAATGGGACTTTATTCATTTTCATAACTAATTAAAACAATATGAATTACATATCCCTACCATTGCTGTGGAAAGTTAAACCTACACAAATATCCATATAACACAAAGGACACAGGTTCTTCTGAGTTAGTCTTCCTACCACTTGAATAAAGCTGACAAAGTCTGAGATTTGATTTTTGATAGATGCCTAAATTGACTGGCACTCTAGATAAATCTCCAATTTATATGACCAAAGCTTCTGTTTATACTCAAGCAAAACTAGCTTTGGTGCCAATGGGAATCTCTTGGAAAGGACTGGATTCAGGAATTATTATTATAAGCTTTTATATAGCGCCAGTGATGAACCTGGCACTTTATAGAGAATAAGATAGACACGGTCCCTGCCCGAGAACTTACAATCTAAAGACAGGGGGAGGGGAGACAGGGAAGAGGGAACAGAGGGAGGGAAAAGGGATGCAAAATTCATGAGGATGAGAGAACTCAGGTACACATTCTTGGCTTGGTTACAGTAATTGGGAGTTTGCAGATGACAGGTGGGGGATTATCCTGGGTGGGGATGATTAGCAGGAGTTAGGAAGGGTGAGAGAAAGAGCTGGGTTTTGAAGAGGGACTTGAAGGTGTGGAGGGTGGGGCCAAGGTGGAAGAGGGCAGGGAGGGAGTTCCAGGTGTGTGGGGCAGCGAGGGAGAAGGGACAAAGGCATTTGGGGGAGCAGGGGAGACATGGGAGGGCAAGGGAGGGGATGGAAGAGGAGCAGAGTGCTCGAACAGGGGTTCAGAGGGAAATCAGGGCAGAGAGGTGGGCGGAGCGAGGTTGTGTAGGGTTTTGTAGGTGAAGACGAGGAGCTTGTGCAGAATACGCTCAGGAAATGGGAGCCAATGGAGAGAGGAGAGGAGCGGCTGCACATGGTTAAAATGACAGGCTAGGTAGATGATCCTGGCAGCAGAGTTTTGAACAGAGATGAGGGAAGAAAGGTGAGAAAGGGGAAGACCAGCGAGGAGGAGGTTACAATAGTCTAGGTGTGAGGTGACTAGGGCATGGACTCTTATATCATGGCAGAACTGACATGTTAATAATATTACGGATACTTACTTTTTTCATGGTAAGAATGATCTGTAGCACATAGTCTATACATAATCCTAGATGATGAACCATTGCAGAAAATCCTTTAGTGATATTTTCCAATTAAGGCTTTAGCCCCCTCCCCTATTTGAAGGAATAAATAAATTCATTCCTCACATAAATGGCCGATTTCTCCTGCTTCTAGTAATATCATAACAGCCTCTGTGTAGTGCTAGATAATTATTAGTCTCATTCCGCTAGACACAGCCAAACTCTGTGTAGTGTTTCTTATTAGCTGCACTTGAAATAAGAAGAGATTGACGTTGGCTTAGCAAAATATTTCTGCTTCCATGAACTTGTCATCACAGGCACTGAACTGAATATGTGCCCTGCACATAATGCAATTACACAATGGAAGGTCCACATATTACTATATAGTTTGTTGGGCACTAAAGACAGTCTGGAACAGCAATTTTTTTTTCCTGATTGATGGATCCATGGCTTCTAATTTTACAGAAAAACAGCTCAAACATCCTGATAGGGGTATTCAGTCATTTCAGTGATCCTTTAGAGACTGTCATGATCAGCAAAATCAAAGAAAGGTATACAATTAATGAAACAGAAGTATGCCGTGCACTGAAAGCTGATGAAATCTTTCAGTAACCAGCATAGAGCCAAGAGGTGATAAACAGCTGATTAGACTGGCATGTATTCAGCTTGATCACTGTGATGTCTCAAGATATGTGACAGTGTTTGCAGAGTTTCTGCCAGTAGAGCACAGAAGAGCTGTGCTTTTATTACTGCCATATTTTTACTGTTATTTGCAAACCCACAGGAACTCTGTAACAAGATGACCAGCTACATAATGCACATTTATAGATCTATACAACACTTTTGATACACAGAAAAAAGATTAAGTAGTAGTAATAGTATTTTTATTGGGTTAACTTTCGTCATACTCCATACACATACAAAAACATCAAAAAAGCATGAAATAAAATTAAAACACAAATCATGCAAAATCTTATAAAAAGATTAAGGTGGTGGGTCTCTTCTGAAAAGTGAATCTTATAAAGCCATCAAATGGTTGTTAGAACTGAAAAGGTTACCTGATTTGGTAACCCGCAGGTAACACCCGCATTTTTAGGTACTGTTTCAGATAACCAAATCGGTACCCAAATATGATTTGAGTATTCAAAATACTGAAATACTGATACCAAAATACTGACAACCAGTATACTAAAATATTGAAATTTGCCCCCAAAATCCCCCGCAAACTTTCTTTGCATCTGCCAAAGCGTCTGCAAAGTGCCGTCCAGCAGAGCTCTTCCGGGTGGGGAATAGCCTATTAAATCCTGGCTGTCTCCACTCAGGGTTAGAGTCATTAGCTGCCCACTGTGATGAGTTTGCCACCTACTTTGCAGACAAAGTTGCTTATATTTGGCTTAACTTGGGCACTGCTAATTTGAATGCAGAGTCAGAGTTTAGGGTTGAGGAGGCCTGGCCTTGTTCAGTTTACTTGGATCAGCATCAATTAATCTCACTCACCAATGTGGAGGATGTGCTTGTCTGTGCCTGTCCTGGCTGGTGAAAGCCATCTGGGAGATGCTGGGAAAATTGCTGGCTGGGGTTGTCAATGCCTCCCTTGGTGAGGGCAGGGTGGTGTGGTGTGGTGGATAAGGTGCTGGAGTTGGACCTGGGAAGCCATGGACTCACTGGGTGGCCTTGGGTAAATCACATTCTCTCAGTCTAGAGAGCCAATATGATGTAGTAAATAAGGTGCTGAACTTGGACCTGGGAAGCCAGGTTCACAACCTGCCCTAGCCATGAACTCACTGGATGGCCTTTGGCAAGTCTCAACCTCAGTTCACCATCTGTAAAAAAAAAAAAAAAATGGGAATGTGTGTGTTTCTCTCTGTCCCTATGTTCCCCTCACCTGCGTCTATCTTAGATTATAAGCTCACTGGGCAGGGACCTGTCTCCAAAAATCTGTGACTGTACTGTGTATGCCTAGTAGCATAATAGAAATTATTATTAGTAGTAGTAGGGTGCCTGATGGCCTCAAGACTGTGGTTATCTGCCCCCTTCTCAAGAAGCCATCTTTGATGTTGATTCCCTGCCAGCTATCACCCAGTCTCTAATCTCCCCTTTTTAGGGAAAGTGACTGAATCGGTGGTCGCCCTGCAGCTCCAGGTGCATGTTAATGCTATCAGTTTCCTAGACCCATGTCAGTCAGGTTTTCATCCTGGGCATGGCACTGAGACTGTGTTAGCTGCCTTGGTTAACAATTTCAGCTTGGAAATCGACAGGGGAACTTTCACCCTGCTGACTCTGTTAGATCTTTCAGTGGTCTTTGATGCCATTGACCATGGGGTGTTGTTGACATGGCTGCGGGACCTGAATGGGGTGGGCAGGATTGCTCTTGAGTGGTTCCACTCATTCCTGGCTGGGAGAACTCAGAGGGTGGTGATGGGTGTCATCTCCTAGGGATCTCCCTTGTGGGGTCCCACAGGGTTCTATCTTGTCCCCACTCCTGTTCAATGTGTATCCGAGGCCCCTGGGTGAGATCGTTTGGAGATTTGGAGTGAGGTGCCATCAATACATGGATGACACCCAGCTCTATTTCTCCTTTTCATCTGACCCAGGTCCTGCAGTCTCGGTGCGTCCCCAGTGCCTAGCTGCCATTGGGGACTGGATTCAGGCAAGCAAACTGAAACTGAAACCAGAGACAAGACCTAGATGATGATGGTTGGCTGATCTTGTGATCTGGGGAGTCATTGACGGGGTCCAGACTCCCTTGGTCACTCAGGTTCATAGCCTTGGGATGCTCTTTTGCTATGCCTGGATTGTCAAGTTGAGGTGGTGGCCAGGAGTGCTTTTTACCAACTTCATTTGGTGAGAAGACTGCAATCTGGTCTGGTGAGAAGGCTGCAATCAGATTTAGATCTGGCCACCATCACCCATGCCTCATAACCTCGAGGGTAAACTACTGCAATACGCTCTACATGGGGCTGTCCTTTATGACTGTTTGGAAACCGCAATTCGAATGCAGTGGCCCACCTTCTGTCAGGGATGGGTCACCAGGAGCACATTACACTGGTGATCCGGAGTCTGCACTGGCTGCCAATAGCTTTCCAGGCACAATTCAAGGTGCTGCTTTTGACCTATAAAGCCCTAAACGGCTTGGGCCCTAGGTATCTGAAAAACTGCCTCTTCCCATATGTCCCACCACAGCCTCTGAGGTCAGCTGGGGGCACCCTCTTGTGAGTGCCAACTACCCATGAAGTTGTTACAAGGGCACACAGAGGGGAGTAATCGGTTGCTGTCCTAAAATGATGGAACTCCCTCCCTTTGGAGATCTGTCTAACCCAAGTCTGCTCGTTTTCCGGAGGAGATGTAAGACCTTTTTGTTCGGCCAGGAATTTGACAGGTAGGAATAGGGTTAGGTGGGATTGGGTATGGGGGTTTGGGGAAGTGGGCTGATTTATTTATTTAATCACATTTATACCCCACCCCTCCTGAAACAGCTCGGGGCGGCTGATGAGTGGTAGGTGGGGATAATGGGTGTGGGGGTAGTTGGGGTAATGTTGGGATTTTAAGGCTTTTTAATATATATTATTTTATTTTATATTTTCAATGTTGTGAGCCGCCCTAAGTCTTTTGAGAACGGCAGGGTAAAAATGTAAAAAATAAAATAAAATAATAAATAAAATCCAGGACAAGGTCAAGGACAAAACTGGGACAAAACCGGTATTTCAGTATACCAGTTTTTGACAAACAGGTATTTTTCAGGCACCCAGTCAAAAACCTGTTCAGGTACCAAAGAAGTACCTGAAATGTTTGGTTCAAGTTGGGTTCCAGAAATTCACTGGGTATTCCCATTTTGTTGCTACTACTACACATTTCAGCTCTATGTTACATGACTTGCCTCTTGATCTCTTATTAAATTAATCCCATTTCCAAGAAAATAAAATGGAGGTAGTCAAACAGTCTGATATTTTACAAACTGATTCTCGGTTCCATGAGACTAAACGAGTTCTGCCTTTCCCCTCCAGTAATAATCATAATAAAGAGTCTCCAGGTCCTTCAATAATGTAATGAGGAGACACCGGTCTAATTGAGGAAATAATTTGACCCTCACAATCCTGTTTATTGGTAAGCTTTTAAGAAATTGGGATTAAATATGGGAATGTTTCACAGTTTTATTTCCATTATGCAAGTATACATAGTGATATCTTGATAATTGGTAAGGGAAAAAGGAATACATTTTCAGAGCTTTGGCTTCTATGGTTGATGGTTAGAACCATTTAAAACCATTTAAAAATTAGAACAATTTAAAAGTTAGAACCATTTAAAAATTACTTCCAGGTAAAAGAAGGAAATTTGATATACTGGTTATAAAGCATTATAATCAGGTTCTTTGTGACCATCCCTATTCCTCCACAATTGTTTCCAGTCACATTCCCACCCAGGAGCTTCGCTCTACCTCTATCATCACCTTGCCTCCTGATGACTCTCCTGCGCCTCAAAATAGTTTACCTCCTTCTCCCTTGCCACCCCCATGCCTGGAACTCCCTCTCTGAACACATTTGCTCTGCTCCCTCCCAACCTTCAAATCCCTCCTGAAACCCTACCTCTTCCATCAGGCTCTCCTTAGCTCCACCTCCCCATAGACTCATCCTTGATGCCTGCTCTTCCATTCTTCACTTAGGGTCTCCCTCTCCCCTGTAACCAAGTCCAACACATGCACCTGTGACTTCATAACTTCATGAATCTATGGGAAAGTTTCAAGACGTTTCACAGAGTTTTAATTCCATTCCCATCTACTTTCCCTGACTCTATTTCTATTTCCCTCTCCCTTGTCTCCCTTCCCTTGTCTTTCCTAGCTTGCAAGTTTGTTGGGGTAGGTACTGGTCTCTAATTAACGATACAGTGCCAGGTCCATTGCTTGTGCTATATAAGTAAATAAATAACAAACTAAGGACTCTTTGTAAATCCCTACGCTTCTTCAGCACTTGAGT
>QEPC01011928.1:1133254-1152975 GCA_003113815.1 Sphenodon punctatus | reverse complement strand
TTTTTTTTTAAAAAAAACTTTTTTGCTGGGGCTTTAAGTTTTTACAGTGCAGCCATTTTTAAATGGCTGCAATGTAAAAAAAATCCGGTACCCAGACCGGATTACCGGGTCGAATCCGATAATGCCGGTACGCCCAGTACCGGCATTATCGGATACCGGATTTTACCGGTTTCCCGCCCCTAATATTTACTGTCTGTCCTCCCCGTAGACTCCTGCCTAACTGCAACCAAGCCAAGCATGTGCACCTGAGACTTCGCATCTGCTTGAATGTTATTTATCCCTTGTCTCTCCCTATGTCCCCTCTCCTTGTCTCCCACTCCGTGTCTATTAGATTGTAAGCCATAGGCAGGCACCGCGTCTATCTTATTGTTCTGTAAAGCACCAGGTACACAGCTGGCACTATACAAATGCTTATAATAATAATAACATTACTGGTATTCCCATTTTACAGATAGGGAACTGAGCCTCGCAGAGTATGATTTGTTCAAGGCCACCTAGCGAACCCATAGGTTACGGTGCGATTTGAACCCTGGTCTCAAAGGGCCATGTCCAACACTTTAGTCATGAGGCTACATCATGCCCTGCCCAGCACTGTTGGCTTTGATTGCAAATTATCTGTTCTCATAGACTCCTACCCGGGGCACGCATACCACAGCAGCCCTGTAGCCGAATATGATTGGAACTGGGCTTTTGCTGCTGCTGCTTATCTATTCATCATCCCTTTACAGAGACTTACCTAGGGATTTAACATTTCCTTGATTGGAATGATCTTTGGGAATTAAGGGTTTAAAGGAGATCTCCAATTCTCTCGGGCCTGAGGCCTTCTCCTGTCTCTGGTTAGAAAAAAAAGGCATAAACATTATTTTCCAGTGGAGGCAGAGATATGCTATTTAACTCTTCCTGTGCCCTCACCTGTTTTGTAGACACAGAGGAGAGATCGCCATTAGTGACGTGGCATGGGGAGAATTAGAGAGGCATTTAAATGATAGTTAATATAAAATAACAGAGTGGGTCAAATGAAGTGAAAGGCAATCAGAACTGAAAGCTCACATGGAAATTGTACTTTGAAAAAGTTTGTATCACTTCCTCCTATTCATTACTGGTTACTAATTATTAATGGTTAATGGTTATTATTATTATTATTTATTATTATTATTATTAGTTACTGATTATTAATGGTTATTAATCATTTATTATAATAAATAATTATAATTATTGGTTACTAATTATTAATGGTTAATGGTTATTAATCATTTATTATTATAATAATGGCAACACTGTGCCTGATGCTGAACAGTGGTGATTGGAGACAGGTCTTTACCCAGAGGGTCTTACAATGTCATACCCTCCAAAATTACCTTTTTGCCCAGTACAGTCACGGTTTTTGTTAACTTGTACTGAGCTCCCAGCATTGTAAGGTTTGTACTGGGTTTGACAAACAGTGGGGCTCATTAACACCTCATTAATCCAGCTGGAGAAAGAGCTAGGTGATGGGAAGGGAAATAAGACTGAAATTGAGCTTGGAGGCCTCTGACTCATTCATTGCTGGGTGGACAGAGGTGCAGCATCTGTAACAAAGGTAACCCCGAGGCAGGACAGGATTGAAAAATAAGACATAGGAGGGAAAAGATATGAGGAGCTGCCTAACTGAGTCAGAGCAAAGGACCCACCTTGGTCCACCTTGCACACGGCAGCAGGGTTTCAAACCCAGCTCCCCAACAGAGGCCTCACCCAGGCGTGCTACCAGAGATTGAATTTGGGACCTTATACATGCAGTGTGTGTGCTCTACCACTGAAGCCACAGCCCTCCCTGCGTGTGAGTGTACTTGTGAGAGATGATTTTTTTTTAGCTGCAGAAAGGGACCGTCACTGCTTCCACCTGGGATCCTCTGGGCGTCTTTAAAATTAAAACGTTAGAGCCAAAGTCAGTGCACCCATTTGAGAATTTTTTAACAAGCTTAGTTTTAACTTGAACCATCAGCCCTGCACATACAAACCTATGTATACATCGAGCCTCTCCCACGGACATCCTTTTCCTCAGCTCAGCTTCAAAGTTAGTCAATGGGCTATTACAAATGTTCATAGAAGCTTGTATTTTGATAATCTGCAAATCAGAGGGGGCATGAAGCTTGCCTATATTTCTCCATCAAATTGTGGAGGCTATTGCACTCTAAGGTGGACACAGGAAGGGAGCCAGGGTAGAGGCAGGGATCCATTCATCAGGCTGAGAAGTTGCAGATGCTCATGCCTAGCTTAGCTACAAGGGAAGAAGTCAGATCCTGAAGGATCTGACAGTTTAAGGAGGAGCAGTCAGGGGGCGGGGAGGAGGAGAGCTAGAGAGAACCTGATGGAAAAGGGAGGTTTTTAGAAGGGATGTGAATGTGGGAAGGTGTGAACCATAGTGGGAAATTAGAGCCGAGAAACAGGGAGGAATGTGAGAAGAGGAAAGGACACTGTGGATGCTCTTAAATGAAATGTTAAAAAAGAAATATTTCTCTCAGACACAGACACAAACACAGAGAGCGCTACGCCCAGCCCCTCTGACTCTTGTGGAGGTCAGGGGCTCATTGTCCCCTTCTCTCTCCTGACTCCAGGGAACTAAAGCATGAACAGGCAGCTTTCCCCTTTCTAAGGCCCTTCACTGAACCTCGTCCACTACTACCATTGTGGCTCAGTTCCAGAGAAGAAATGGGAAGGGCATGGCTCGCCACCTGGCCAAGCAGAGAGTGAATTTGGCACCACTCACTTTCTTCCCACCCTGGAAGGGAGAAGGAACAGGAGTGCGTGGGGCTAAGTTCCAATTTCAGCTCCAGCAGCTCGGGCTGAGCTGTCTGTGTGGGGCAGGGAGCTCCTAGTAGTGTATTTGCTGATAAATCATAAGGGCCCATTTTAATTTTTCACCTCAGGCGCTACAAAACCTACGGTCACCACTGACCAAAGGACTGCATAGTAGGCCACATGACTAATAGCTAGGAGAACGGTGACATTTCCATGGAGATCCATAGTCATCATTATCATGTCTGTTGGCTGCCTCATCTCTCTTTCTCTTTTCAGTTTGTGTCTCCGGTTTCCAAGCCAGTTAAATTTCTCAGCACGGCTGACATTACACTGCAACCTCGAAAATAAAAACCAAGCTGCAAATATTTCTTCCTGATAATAATCTAAGCTGTCGTACCATGAGCCGCCTGGATTATGCTCGTAAATGAATTTTTAAAGGACCATGAATTAGCAAGGTGTGCTCAAGCAAGCTAGATGCGCTCTCCTCTCAGGATGTTGTCTTTATCTCCTGACCGGTGCTAGGGGGATAAATGTGCTGTAGCAAAGAGGGGCCTATATGCAATCAGGAAGCCTTCTTAGATATAAGGAGATTTACTAGCCTACAGATGTCAAGCTTTGGGAGTGATTAGAAGCTTCGCACACACACACATGCACACACCGGCCTATGTCCCCTGTATTGTATTCCAGGAAGGATGCTCATGAAGGGAAACGGGTGTGGTACATGTTAGAGGAGAGCTCCCTCTAGTGGCTAGTTTACTGCATGTCCTGTAACATGGTATCCCCTCAAGTAAGTCGTTTCAGAGTCAAGTCCATTTTTCTGCGCTGCAACTAATCAGTTGGGAGGCCAGAGTATCCTTCCCTGGTAGTGCTTTATGTTCAGCACCTTCCAATCAGGGCTGAATCAAATCAGTCTTCTTGATTTCGCAAAGATTTTCCACGGTTTTGGACCGTCGGACAGAATTCCACCGTGGATTTAAACCATGACCGAACTCTGAATCTTGATCCCTGTGCTATACCTCCACAAGCTGGAGGGCACCCTGCATCGGACCTGTGCAAACTGGAGGACACCCCGTGGAATTTGTGGAAATTAAGTTGCCAGATGCTGTTTGTCTGACTGGTGACTTTTGGACTGCGGTTGCTAATCACGGTTACTTTGGGGTTACCGTCCATTGGACAGATGGAGAATGGAAGTTCCGCAATGCAACACTTACAGGTTAAGAGGGTCATGGAAAGGCACACCGCTGACATGTGCAGTAGTGAGTCTGAGAAAGTGGCTGAGGAGTGGGAAATCAGTGAGAAAGTTGTAGCGATGTGCACAGATAGTGCAAGAAATGTAGATCCCAAAGGAGGAAGGCCATTTTTTTCTTTTTGTTTTTCACGTTTTCTGAGCTTTAACATTCATTTGTCCGTTTGACCAGCTAACAGTAGACTCTACGTATCCTATTTTATTTGAATGTCATTTGTATGATGCTATACGAGCGGAGACACTCCAGACTTTCATTGGTAAATATCAGGGGGCATCGAGTTTCTTCTTGACACAGATGGCCCTTTTGGACTTGGATTCTGAGGTAACAGCTGGCATCACGAGATTTTTGATGCTAGCAATGGGACTAAGAAGGAAGTTCCTTGAATCCAAATCCTTGGCATAACTGGAGAGTAACCTTGTTTTTTTTTTGTTGTTGTTGTATATGATATGTAAAACCCACCATTAGAACGATGAATGCAAGGGATGGGGAACTATGGTCAATACTCAGCAGTCAGTACAGCATATGAGGGCTGTAAGTTTGGAGTAATCTATGGGGAAGCTATAAAGAAGCCCTACGGGTACAGGGGGTACAATGGTTAGGGAAACGGTTATCTTATTTTAGTCATTTTATAATTGGTCATATTGTTTTAATGATTATTAATAATTTCAGATTATTACCCTCATTCGTGAGGTGGAATCACTTCCTTTATTGTTGAATAGGAAGTTTGTTTTATAATTTTCTTGAATGTTTTTATGTATGTATTGTTCCTTTTGCTCTTTCTTTTTGTATCGTACGGCAATGACCTAAGGTCACGTCTTTTAATAAATTGAATTGAAAATTGAATTGAACATTCATTAAATGGTTTTTTAAATTATTATTCTGCTCTTTAATGTTAATTAAGAACTTTAACGTGTTCATTAAACATGTCTAACAATTTGACAACAATTTCTGGTGAATCTTTCACTTTGGGGAAATGTATGCAAATTATGTAAATCATATGCAAATTTTAATCAATTAATTAATCAATTATTCAACTAAAATTCTACAGATTAATCAAGTAAGATTTCTTTAACCGAGTTGCAGCCCTAGCCAAAACCCAGTCATTCAGGCGCTAGTCCCGGTCTTCACCCTGCACACCTGTAAGCAGTTTTCTGCTTGGACGACACTTACAAACCAAGCTGAGCCCATCTAGGTCGGACTGTTGACTCATCTGGCTTGGTTCTGGAGCTCTCCTGGCCCAAGCCCCTCAGTGTTGTGCTCAGACAGGAGTCTCACCATTTTATTTCTCACAAATTCAACAATTTGGGGCTTTGGAAACATTCTCCACACCCTCTAAACCATGAGACTTGTTAAAATCACCAGAGCCGTCCACTCTCAGAGCTACAGGCAGTCCCTCAGCGTTGACTTCCAATCCGCATTAGGCCTCATCATTAAGATGCTGGGAGGGTTTTTTGTGTTTTTTTTCTTTTCCACACATTCCCCAGCTTTGAAGTGGACATAGTTTCCTTTTAATTAGGTTGCTGTAAGATCTTGTCTCGTCTGTAAATGCTCCCTGTTTTACAGCCCATTCCTTGTTCTTCCCGGTGCTCTCAGGAACATTGGTTGAAAGACAAACCTATTCATCTTATCACTCTTTGGGTCCACTATGGTTTGAAGTAGTTCTGTACCCCTGACAGAAGAGATATTGCTGGCAATAAAAGCTGGCTTATGCCCCTCCCGTTGGTGCACTCCTCTCATTACCCTTCCCCCCCCCCCCCATATGTTTGGCATGATGACTGCTTCCTCCTAGTCGCCTGGAACCCATCTTGCTTTAAACGTTTTGTTGAAAAATCCACCCAGCTCCATTCACCCTCCTTCCGCCATATGTTGTAGTAGCAGGAGGAAGTCCTGCAAGTTACAGGAAGCCCCAGAAGGAAATTACTCTAGCAGGAGGCTCACGAGGGAAACCAGGCCTTAAGGACTAAGAACACCAGGACCGAGGTGGGATTGTTCCTGTTTATATGTACCTTGATGAAGACTGTGTGGTTGCATACTAATTGACGGACCCACCTTTGATGGGACAAGTCTTCCCTTGGTGGGTGCAAGGACTGGCTGTAGGGGTGCGTGTGGAAGCCAGCTATTAAATTGGGGTTACCCAATGGTTATATCGAGGAACAGCAAGCACCTCAAGTTTATGTTACAGGGGTGGGCTACATTCCCCATAACCCCAAGTGACGTTCAGGGCTCCCCTGTGCCAGAAGGATCTGAGTCTATTGGTTTAAGTTGCAGAAGGGGAAACTGAGGTTACTAACTGGAAGAACAGTCAAGCAATGGAATTAGAATCAGAGAGTTGGAAGCAAGCACAAGGATCATCTCGTCCAAGCCAGAATGACTACAATGTCCCCAAGAGATGGATGTGTTCAGACTCTTTGGAAACCTCCAGCAACAGAGCATCTATGAGAACCTGACCTTGAAACAGCATCCTTAGGGTGCCGGGCATGGTTGCTGACTCTGCAGCTTCATTGGCTTCAGTTGGCATGGGCCTGGTAGAAGCTAGAAGATCTTCTCTGGTGATGGTCAAGCCACACCCCCTCCTCAGCCTCCCTCCACACCCCCAGCTTCCTGGTTGGCAGCTGGGCTGAATATAAGGCCAGCCAGGACCCACAGGAAGCCGGGTGGCTCTCCAGTCACTTCCTGCGTCTTGCCTCCTGTGTCTTCTTGTGATGTTTCTACACACCTTGGACTGGCCCTGCTCTCCCCAATCCTGGCGTGTCTTCTAGGTCAGCAGGAGGTTGGCCCTTTGGAGCATCCTTCCTGGAATCTGGAGTCCTTTACATATTTGAAAACGGCTATCATGTCATTCCTTAACCTTCTCTTTGCTGGGCTAAACATCTCTGTTCCTTCAACCTTACCTGAAGGAGGTTGTGGAATCTCCTTCACTGCAGGTTTTTCAGAGGAGACTGGCTAAATATTTGTTGGGTATGACTTAGGGCTAGTAAATCCTATATTGGTGGAAGAAGTTGGACTTAATATTGGTTCAGCTCTCTTCTAGCCCTGTGAGTCTATGGTTTGAAATATACAGGCTGCCATCATGGATGACACACCATATAGAACAATTCAAGACTTTCAAAGGGAGAAAAAAATACTGGGCACATGTACAGCTGATACAGGAATCTGGTTTGGTACCCACAGGTAATACCTGCATTTATCTGGATCACAACCCGAATACTGACTGAGTACTCAAAAAACCAAAATTTTGGTTACTGTTTTCTCCATAGCTGGAATGAAATAGTCACATGTAATGAACAGTGGATTAGGCACCGGATGTGTAACCCACTCTGACTAGCTGGTTGTGGAATCCCCAGAACATTCCGGAATCCCCAAATTTGGGTGGGCAACCCACTTTCACTTGGAACCAGCTGGCCAAGGCTTCCTCCGTTCCGCCATTGCTACCCAGTTGCCACCATATGCTGCTGCCATGAGGTGAAGGGGAGGGTGCAAATTTGGTACTTTTGTTCCCTGAGGGAGTAGTTTTAGTTTAGTTTATTAAGGCTTATAGCTATCGCTGTAGCCTAATTAAGATAAAACAAAATAGAAAATAGCAAAAACAAAATACAAAATACCAAATACAAAATACAACACACTAATCAAATAGCATCGCATAACCAAATAACCCAAATACCCAATTTGGATACAACAAATGCCTTAAACCTTGGCATAATTGCATATAAATAACAATGGTCAGAAGTCATTCATTTGTCCAAAACAGATAGATAACCTACCACGATCTCCCTTACTCAACGTTAAAATTTACCATTTTCATTTTTCCCCTAAGGTAGTCTCGTCTTCTTGACACCAGAAGTACAAATAAAGAAAGGGCCTGCATATCCTGAACCGAGAATAACCTCAGCAAATTTTGATAACAATCCACCGACTCAAAGCTGAGCCCAGCTCCCTAAAGGGGAGCTAGCTAAGTCTCCCCTGAGGGAGTAACTGCCGTGAAAGCTGAGGAGGAAGGAGGCCTTCTCATCATATTTCTCACCAGTTCCTCAAAACAAACCTTCAACAGAATTTGTAAAATCAGCACACGCATCCACAGTTTCTCCTTTTACCACTGGTTACGGATACCAGAAAACGAAGATAGAGCTGGGGGGGGGGCACCAGATGAAATCGACAGGTAGTATAGCTAAGTGTAGGCCGGAAATGAATATTCAACGTGAATACCAGGTTTCATGAATTTGGCCTGGGTTAACGTTAGCCTGGGCAAGGCCAGAGGGAGCGGAGTCACCAAGGAGTTGACATGCAGAAAGCCCCGGACCTGAGGACATTGTGTGTTGCAGGGTTTTTTGCGTTCTTCCCACAGAGGACTGAGACAGGGTTATTGCCTTGCTGCGAGTCAAACTCAACTCTACTGAGATGCCAAATGCCGCAATCAAGCTAAATGGGAATGGGGAGAGCTGCCAAGACATGTCCGCTGGTGGTTCATGTACTACCTTGCAGGTACTACCCACAATTCTGAGTACCATATCAGTTGCCGAATGGCTACCTGAGCACCAATTGGGCACCTGGTTATTACCAGAAAACACTAGGTATGAGTTGCAGCAGTATACCCTGCGGAGCACTTCTGATACTCCTGATGGGTCCTGGGAGCCCCCCATTTTGCCACTGTCACCGCTGTTGCTGCTACTGAGGGCCCCAGGAGTGTTGCCACCATCTCAAGAGCAGACACTGTGGAACTGGGGGCTCATGGGTCTCTCGGGAGAAGCAGCAGTGGCTGTACACCCAGTGCCCCACTGCTGAGAGGAGCAGGTAGGACTGAAATCTAAATTCCACCCAGTTTCCATGTTTGATGTAACTTGGTGGTTTGATTGGTCGGCTTGGAATTTCAATCAGACCAATTGATTTTTTTTTTTCCCCCATAATTTTATTTATTTGCATTTTGTGCATGCATAAAATGGCCTTGACTTACACCAGTCACCATTTGGTTTTACAGCAGAGGTCATATTGTTCGACCGGAATTCTGATGAAAAAGAAATTTCAACTGGAATTCCGATCAAAAAGTCAGCAGCCGTTCTCATTTTGCAGAACTTTCCCACCAAATTGGAATGGCTGTTTCAAACCAGTGCTGGCGTAAAGTCTCTGAAAGCGTGAGGTGAGGGACGCAGACCTCTGTCACCCCTGCATATGGCCAGTTCTGTTCATGTTCATCGTACTGAAGCTCTGCCAGCCTAACCCATCCACCTTTCTCATATTTCTCTATTCCTTTCTGCATTTTCTACACTATTCTCTCTTTCAAGTTGCTGCAATTTATTTGAAATCAAAAGGTCAACTTCAAATTTACTTGTCTTCACACAGAAGATCAGTTCACACCTTAACGTTCTTCCCACGGAGGGCTGAGACAGGATTACTGCTTTGCTGCGAGTCAAACTGAACTCTATTGAGACTCCGACTGCCACAATCCAGCGAAATGGGAATGGGGATAGCTTTAGGGATGGGCGAACAGAACGGAGTTCAGAAATTCAGTTCAGTTCAGTTTAGTTTGAAATTCGATTTCAGAAATTCGGTTTGGTTCAGTTCGGTTTGAAATTTGAGTTTGGTTCGGAAGTTTGGTTCTGTTGACCAAACAGACCGAGTTCAGTCGAATTCCGAACTTCAGAACCAAGTTCAGCCATTCAAAACCAGGGGTTTTTGTGTGTGTTGCCACACAACTAGGGATGGGCAAACAGAACGGAGTTCGGAAATTTGATTCGGTTCAATTCGGTTTGAAATTCAAGTTCAGTTCGGTTTGGTCAACCGAACAGACCGAGTTCGGTCCGAACTCTGAACTTCCGAACCGTGTTTGCCCATCCCTAATAGCTTCCAAAACACATCAACCTCTGTATACTTCCCTCCTGGGTTTATACTAGAGCTGGTGTCTCATGTACTACCTTGCAGGTACTACCCACAATTCTGAGTACCATATCAGTTGCTGAATGGCTACCTGAGCACCTGATTACCAGAAAACACTAGGTGTGACCATTACCAATTTACTGTTTTACCAGTCAGTTCTGATGGTAAGTTCGTAAAAAAATAAGGGGAGTCAAAATATCGATACCAGAAGTAGTAAAATCAGGAGAGTACATCAGTTAGCCCATTGGGCACTAATCGGTTACCAGTTATTACCCAATGCTACCCGGCTGTGTCGAGTACCAGAATTTTTATTGTATTTATTTATTTATTTATTTAAAAACTTTTACCCTGCTCCCTCCAGCCTTATGGCAGCACAGCTTACAAAACATTTGAAAATAATTAAAATACAGGAAGAGGTTCCTAAAACAATAAAAACAGCAAAAAGAGGTAAAACCACTGGCAAAAACAAAAACAACCCACCCCCACCCTCATTCCCCCCCTCCCCCAAAGGCCCGGCTGAACAGCCAGATCTTACAGGCCCGACGAAAGGTCAACAGGCTGGGAGCCTGGCGAGCTTCCTCTGGGAGGGAGTTCCGCAGCTGTGGTGCGGTCACCGAGAACGCCCTCTCCATCGTAGCCACCCAGTTCACCCGGGGGACCTCCAGGAAGGTGCCCCCGGCAGACATCAAAGGTCGTCCTGGCCCAGGGAGTGAGGCAGTCTCTCAGATAGGAGGGGCCCAGACCGTGGCTTTACCTAATTGTACAAGTACTCAGTTTAGCTCTAGCTTATACAGTCTCGCACAAAGAACCAGTGCCCCCTCTGTATACAATACTCATGTTTAGGGTTAAGATTTAGTCACTGTAGTGATGGGGGTCACGTTTTTAGTTAATTTCCCCCCCCCTCACCGTGACTTTTACAGCTTTTCCGTGAGTTCCATGACTTTTGCCTAAAAAACACCGGAGGAGGAGCAGCTACTGACTCACCCTGGAGAAGAGAAATGCCGCTGAGAAGAGCGGCGGCATGGAGAGTAGAGTCAGTGTCGGCTGCTACACTGACGTCTCCGGGGTTCTCCAAACTCCTCCCCTTCAGAGCACGGCATGGTTAGAGGTGGAGGGCGGAGTTTGAGAAGAGCCACCCAGAAGAGCAGTGTGGAGACCACACTCAGCGTTAGCTGCCGTGCTCACTGGTTGCTCCAAACCCCTCCCTTTCTGAGTGCGGTGTGGCTAGGGGCAGAGGGCAGGATCAGAGCTAGAAAAGGCATCCTGGAGGAGACGGCAGCATTTCCTCTGCCTTTCCTCGCGCCTTCTCTGCCTTCCCTCCTTCCTGGGGGTTTCATTCACAAAGAGATAAGGGAGAGGGCGGGTTCCTTTTCCCCCTGCCTGTGGCTTTCATTCAAAGAGAGATAAAGGAAAGGGGGGGGGGGGAGTCCCTTTCCTCCTGCCCTGGGCTTACAATCTAATAATATGTTATGTTAAGAAACACTGAATAAAAGTAAATTGGAACTTTTTTTACCCATGATGTTTCCATGACTTTTTATCTTTTCTACCATGACCTAGTCATGACTTTTTAGGGAAATAAAATACTGTGACAGACTCTTAGCCCTACTCATGTTTACTCAAAGGCACAATGTTTACTCAAATGGCACAATCATCTGTGTTCATAGGCAAGGAGAAGGATGGTTAAGAGCAGGAGTCTCTAACTGGGAGAGAGGCCCCGGTAGGGCTGCTATGAAGGTTATGCGTTCAGGTTTGGATAACTTTATTTATTTATTTATTTAAACTTATCTGCTGAAGGTTGTGCTTTCAGGTTTGGATAATTTTATTTATTTATTTATTTAAACTTATATGCTGCCCTTCCCAGAGGCTCAGAGCGGTTTACAAATCATACAAACATTACAATACAAACACCCCTAAAACTCCCCCCAACTCTACCCCAACCCTCCCCAAACCCACTCAGTACCACCACCCCCTCCCCAAACCCCCAAGCCATCCCTATCCCCATCCACTGAATAACTTTTCAAATAAAAAAAAAGTCTTGCATTGCCTCTGGAAGATGCCCAGTTTCAGGCTCAAACGAACCTCCGGGAGGAGGGAGGGAGGAATTCCAAAGCACTGGAGCAGTAACTGAGAATGTTTCCCCGCGAGCCCTCATCATACAAACAAGGCTAACAGATGGTACCTATAGGGAGCCACTCCCAGCAGATTACAGGGGCCGCAGTGGGGCATGGAAGGACAGGCGGTATTTCAGAGATGTGGGGCCCAGACTGTTTAGGGCTTTAAAGGTAATAAAACAGCCCCTTGAATTGTGCCCAGAAAGCTATAGGGAGCCAGTGCAGACTTCAGAGCACCAATGTCATATGTTCCCGGCATCTCGTCCTCAAAAGGAGGTGAGCCACTACGTTCTGCACCAGCTGCAGCTTCTGAACAGTCATCAAGGGCAGCCCCATGTAGAGCGCATTGCCGTAATCTAGCCTGAAGGTGATGAACGCATGGATGACAGTGGCTGGATCCGAATCAGAAAGAAAAGACTGCAGCTTCCTCACCAGATGAAGTTGGTGAAAAGCGCTCCTGGCCACCACCCAATCTGACAATCCATCTAGAGGCACTCCAAGGCTGCAAACATGATTGACCAGAGGGGGCCAGACTTCATCAGTAACAGGAGTTCCAATCCCCTCCAGGTCACAAGGCTGGCCAACCATAATCGCAAAATAAAACACAAATCGTGTTTTTTTTCCTTTCTGATTCTGTATTTGAAACATAAATACTGCCCTGCTGTTTTGGGACATGTGCTAGAGTGTTTTGTGCCTCTTTATTTCCTCTTCTAATGTGATGGTTTAATTGTTGCTCTTGCAGTTTGAGCATCTTTCTAGTTTCATGGTGTGTTGTGCTGGTTGTCAGGGGGGATTTTAGCCCCAACACCAGTGATCTATGGCGGGAACCTGCATTCACTGCAATCCCCTCATTCACAGCAAAAGGGAAAATGCAGTGACCATAGGTCCCTATTAGGGCTGAAACGAGATTTCTGAAAACGAGAAATCTCATCAAACTCCCAGTTCTCGGTTCATCTCCAGACAAACCAAGAACCTCTCCGTGCCCAAATGAATTCTAGGGCAAAAATATTTTTAAAGATACATCATTGTGCATGTGCAAAATTGTTGCCATTTTGGTTAAGGAGAGTGGCCATTTTTGTATTTTTAATATTTTTGGCCGGGCATTGGGAAATCAATACCAGTTCCAGAAATGGTGAAATTTCTCATGAGCAGCAATGTTACTTTGTGGTTCAGGGACTTGTTCCTCAAGCAGCTAAATCCAGGACACCAGATCCTCGTGTATTGAGTGAATGAAATTAGAGTGGACTTCCCCTACCTGGGATTGGGTGAGTGTGTGGGATCCCCTGTCTGGTGCTGATACTAGGGTTCTTTCCTGTTTATTGTAAGGTCACCACCTGTACACATGTGCACGTACACACACACGCACAGAGGGATGTGTGCACAGGTTGTACACCCCACCCACCCCTTTGCTTGCATCCCAGCCAACTGTAGCAGCTATCAGAGTTATCCTTTTAATAAGGTCCCACAATCCCCCCCCCAAAAAAAAATGGCACTCAATAGAATAGAAATCAGAAATACAAAATTTGTGCTTTCAAAAACAGACGTTGAGGGGGCACCACTGGGCATGCGCAAGCAGTAGCCATGCCAGTGAAATGCTCCCCATGGCCCAGACTCAAATGTCATTACAAAAAAATCTCTAAAACTGCAACCCGGTACCGCACATGGGCAAGAACTCGAAGTGGAACACCCCAGGCCTCCCAAAAGCCAGTAAAAGTGATCCGCTGTGGCCGAAAAGACCAAAAAAGCCATGGGGAAAAGAGAGCGGTGGGGGAGGGGTGCCAGAGATAGCGCAAGCAAAAATGGTGGTGGCAAGACAATCGAGACCCGGGGAGCAGCCTGAAATATCTGAGCAACTGGCCAGCTTGGCCAACACCATAACCTGCCAGCACAAAGCCACCAAGAAGCAATGGGAAATCCTAAATGTTGGGATCCAGAAGGGAACAAGTGTGGTGGACACTTTAAACAAGAAATTTGATGGGATGACTGAAAGGGTCACCGGCTTAGAAATCAGGATGGAGGAAAGGAAAGGCCAGAACCAGCAATGGGAGGACCGGATCCAGTCAATTGAGAAATCTCGGCGGGGGGGGGGGGGGTGGCAGCACAAAATTGAGGACGTAGAGATCAGAGGAAGAAGGAATAACCTCACGATCCAGGAAACCCCTGAGGCTACAGAGGCCCAGGGGGGAAGGGACCTGGTACATAAAATCCTCAAGGCCCTCTTCCCTCAGTGCACACACCCACTTGAAATAGAAGTGGATAGGGCACATAGAACCCTGCGGCCCAGACCCAAAGAGTGGGACCCACCCAGAGCATTGATCTTTAGATGCCTATGATACCAAGACAAAGAACAGATATTGTGGGAGGCCAGAAAAACTAAAGAGCTGAAATATGAAGGCCGCAGAATAACTATGCAACCAGACCTGGCCCCAGCCACGGTAGCCAGACGGAAAAAAAATGGTATCAGATACAAGAGAAATTCGTGGTGAAAGGCATCAAAACACAAATCAGATACCCGGCAACATTTTCTTTTATGCATAAGGAGCGTAGAAGAAATTTGTTTGACATCACGGCGTTGGAGAAGTATATGTCTGCAAAGATGCTGGAATTTGGAATGGCAGGAGAGGAAGAATTAGGGGACCGGCCACAACAGATGCGGAATTAACTGCGGGAAAACCGGAGAGAGGAAGACACTGGGACATTATATTGGCATTACAAGAAAGTGACATGTATACAGTTCGGAAAGGATGCAGAATGCATAAGGAGAGGGCCTGTCGGGGGGGATAGCAGAGTAGAGCGACTCCATGGTATGCCCCCTGAAGGTTTTTTTAACCTTCCAGTTGGGAAAGGGAGAGGGAGGGAATGGGGGAGGCAAAGGCGGGGGGTGAGTGGGGAGGGAAAGAAAGGGAGGGTACAAGGGTTTCAGGGGCTCATTGTTATAGATGATGGTAAATTAGCAGGGAGAGCGTATGGACAAACGGAGGGTACAGGATATGGCTGAGTTTAAAATTTGTACATTAAACGTAAAGGGCCTAAACTGTCCAACGAAGAGGAAAAAAACATGGTGATATTTAAAATGGTCAAAATCACAGGTGGCAGCTCTCAGGAGACTCACCTCCTACAGAAAGAAAACATCAGGGTCAGGGACAAATACTATGAGCATATCATATTATTCACCAAGAAACAGGCTGGGGGTATTGCTAGCTTTTGCCGACTCACTTAATTTTACCAAGCAAAAAATAATCAAAGACCCGGAGGGCAGATACCTGCTAGTCCAGGGCCTCCTGATCGGGGAGGAATACACCTTTTTAAATTTGTCTGCTCCCAATACGGGTCAGGCAGACTTCCTACAGAGAATGATAGAACTGGTGAGAAAGGAAATTAGGGGAGTGCTACTAATGATGGGGGACCGCAACAGCCCATGATCCAAAATGGATAGGTCGGGGGGAGTGGGGGGGGACTCTTAAAAAAGGGCAGAAAAAACTGGCCCGTGATATTGCCACAGCGCAATTGGTTGACATTTGGAGACTGAAACATCCACGAGAAAGAGAATATACCTTCTTTTCCAATGGGCACATGTCATACACAAGAATTGATTACATATTTATGCATGACAGGGAATGGGAACGTTGTTATAGCTCTGAGATCTGCCCAGCTGCATTCACAGATCATAGTGTGGTGATGTCCTTAATCAGTACAGGACAACAACAAAAATACAAAACACGCAGGTGGGCACTAAATAAGGCATCTTTATTCATTCTCACAAACAAGGAAACAATTAAACAACAGATAGTGGAGTACTTTCAATTGAACAACAACGGAGAGGTATCCCAGGCGATACTGTGGGAGGCGGCCAAGGCCTACATAAGGGGACAATATATAAAGCTGGATTACTGGAATAGGAAAAAGAGAAAAAACAAATTAAACGAGTTGCATCTAAGACTTAAACATCTAGATGGTCAACTGAAAGACAAGCCTACAAAGAAAGGATAGAGATAAGGGGACTGGTTGATGCAGTGGAAACCGAGACGGTGGTTAAAAAACGGAGATATACTAAATAATTTTATTACACCAAAAGTAATAAAGCAGATAGAGTACTTTCTTGGATGATAAAAAAAACGGTAGAAAAAAGGCTCAGATAACTCAGATACTCCACTCTGATGGCAAGAAATATGTAGCAGGGGGGGAGATGCAGGAGCAGTTTCTGCAATTTTATGAAGATCTGTATACTTCTGACTCATCCAACAGAGAGGATATGAATTCATACCTAGACAAATTAAAAATGCCCACAATATCAGAAGCGCATAGGAAGATGCTCAATGAACCCATCACATCAAAAGAGGTAAAAGGGGTTATCAAAGAACTGCCCAAAAATAAAACACTGGGCCCAGATGGCTTTATCCCAGAGTTCTACCAGGTATATGGAGATCTGATAATCCCCCTGCTGAGTAAAGTATTTAACAGGATAAAGGAAAACAAGGAAATGCCAGACACATTTTACTCGGCCGCAATCACACTATGCCCAAAGACGGGGCTGGTAGGAAAAGAATGCGGGGATTTCGGGCCCATTGCGTTGCTGAACACTGATGCTAAGATATTTACCAAAATACTGGCCAACAGATTGCAATCCATTATTAAAAGCATCATAGGCCCGGACCAGACTGGATTTATAGGAGGTAGGATGGGGATTGATAATGTCAGGAGGGCAATTAACCTGATATATAAAATCAATGAAGATAAAAGGCCAACTGCCATGGTCTCATTGGATGTCAACAAGGTTTTTGATAGATTAGAAAAGGAATTCCTCATAGCCACAATGTTAAAGATGGGATTTTCAGGGAGCTATCTAGAATGGGTGAAGAGCATTTATAAAAGACCAACAGCGCAGATAGCGATCAATGGAGAACAGACACCAGCCTTTCAAATGACGAGAGGAACTAGACAGGGATGCCCGTTATCCCCACTCCTGTTTGATATAGGGATAGAACCGCTCATACTGGCAATAAACCAAAACGACAACATTTCAGGGGTAGTGACTAAAGATACAGAACACAAGACGATGGTCTATGCAGATGACATGCTGCTAGCAATCACCAACATACAAACCTCAATGCCAGAACTTATGGCAACATTAGCAGAATTTGGATCCCTATCAGGGTACGAAGTAAATACACGTAAAACACAAGTAATGGTCCTGAACCAAGAGCGAAAATAGGGGGGCTGCACTAGAAGCTTTGGCCCAATTCCAGATACAGAAAGATCAAATAAAATACCTAGGGATCCAGCTCACTAAAAACACCAGAGACTTGTAGTAAACAAATTACTAGGGATGGGCAAACAGAACACGGTTCGGATGTTCGGTCGTTCGGTTCGAAACCCGAGTTTGGGTTCAATGGTTCGGTTCAGCCAAGTTCGGTTTGGCCGAACTTGGCCGAGCATTCAAAAATAACGAAATTGAAACAGAAACAGAAACGAAATCAAAACCGAAACCAAACCGAAATCGAAACCGAAACCTAATTTTCAGCCCTGGAAAGACATTTTTCCTGCCTCCGAACTCGTCCGAACATGACTGAACTGTTCAGTCATTCAAGAGTTCGGTTCGGACGTTCGGTTCGGACGTCCAAACAGACCAAGTTCGGTCCGAACTCCGAACATCCGAACCGCGTTCGCCCATCCCTAAAAATTACGTACCGCTCATTAGGGAATTCCAAGATAAGCAACACTCCTGGCACAGGCTGGGCTGCTCCTGGCTGGGGAAAATAAATATAATCAAGATGCAATTATTACCAAAAATCCTATATACCATACAAGCAATCCCAATACAAATCCCAAAAGAATATGGATAAGATCATGAGAGTTATAATTTTGGGGAAGAAAAGGCCACAGGTATTTAGGTCCGTCTTAAAGACCGGATTGGAAAGTGGAGGATGTAATTTGTCAGATCTGAGACTGTACGGCATGGCCTCAGCGCTCCGGACGATCAAAATCTGGTATAATGAGGATGAGGAGCCTAAATGGAGGAACCTAGACATACTAGGTCTTGGCAATGTGAAGAATTTATTCGAGAGCACAGTGCAGTATGTGCCACGGGAACAGGCAGTGAGGGACCACCCTTTCGCAGGGGCGGCTATGGGAGCATGGCACAGCTGTCAGAAAAAACTAGAGATAACACAAGGGGAAAAAACCTATACCCCACTTGAGAAGGTAGGGCCTAGCTGGAATGGGAAAGAAAAGGAGACATTGAAGAGATGGGTGGGGGAAGGGGGGTATACAGAGCTATGCATCTATTCATACAGGATTCATTTAAAACCAGGGACACATTGGAAACGGAACTTAAAGAGAAAATAGAATTTTGGCTGTATTGTAAACTGCACAGTTCTACGAATAACTCGAGAGATAAACCCTGTTTCACTAGAAGCCCCACGGGGCTGGAAAAGCTATCATTTAATCAAATAGGACAAAGGGGCATTTTCTCCACCCTATATAGATTAACAAAAGCCCTACATCATTTCCCTGATGCAGGTTATATATCCAAGTGGGCTGATGAATTAATGATTGACATTGCAGAGGAAGATATGAACAAAATCTGGGAACACATGATGGCGTGCTCTAGGTCCCTTTTGGTAAAGGAACCGCAAATAAAACTGATACAGAGGTGGTATAGTACACCAGATGGAATAAATAGTATCAAAAATACCTATCCCCCGACATGTTGGAGGGGATGCGGGGAAAGAGGGGCTTACCTACATTGCTGGTGGGGCTGTCCAAAGGTTGAAGAATTCTGGAAAAAAATATGCAAAATTATTAATGATCTGTTAGAAATCCCCCTGCCTTTCAGATCAGAGACCGCCCTGCTGGGATTATACCCGGATAAAACACTTACCACTCTGCAGAAGAGAACTTGCAGGAATCTGATCTTGGCAGGAATACACATGATTGCTACGACATGGAAACATGCCAAGGGACTAACTAGACTGACCTGGTTGCAAAGACTGTGGCATGTGGTTTCCATGGAGAGGATTACGGCGTGCCTGGAAGATGACTTAAGCAGTTTCTATGATAAATGGGCACCATGGGTGATTTCAGATGAGACGGGGCGGCATTCGCCCCGTCCCAGAATCACCCAAATGATTCCCCACCGGGATCATTCCGGCACGGCCAACAGACGTGCCGGGGGATCCTGACGGGGAATCGGGGAGGGGCCGTGCGGCGCAACGTGTGGCTGCATGCCCAAGTCCCCCCCCCACGGTCCCCCACCGCCCGCCCTCTGGGGAGATGGGCGAGTGCCACGGCCAATGCGGCCGCAGCACCCGCCCGAAATGACCACAGCCCGGAATCCCGGCAGGGATTCCAGGCCATGATCACCATCCAGACATGACGGGTCCCTTCATCCCCGCTGGGAATCTCATTCACCACGCAATCGGCGCCGGCCCTGCCGGTTCAGCTGATCACCTGGTGAATGAGATTCCCGGCGGGGATTGAGCATGGTTAACATCTGGGGGGGAACTTCCAGTTCCCCAACAGACGCTACGAGGGCATTCCTCACCACAGGGAATTGACTGTGGTTGAGCGTGATCTTGTAACGTCTGAAAAGACCCCATGTTGGACAGTTCTCGTACAGAAAATGAAAATGGATAAATACAACCACTCGACCTGCTTAAAAGATATATATTAGACCTGAGGGGGGAGGGGGAGGGTGCAGGGATGGAGGGAATAGGGG
>QEPC01011928.1:1114200-1128272 GCA_003113815.1 Sphenodon punctatus | reverse complement strand
AGAGTCTCTGCTGGGGAGCCAAAGGAGCAACATCTCCCTAAGAAAGCCTTCCTGCTCTACACTCTCCAAGGTGCTGAAGACTGGAGAACCAGCGGCACCCAGGCAAGTGGGAGAAGCTGTGCCCAGGAGGGAGCCTCTTCCCTGGGGAAGGCTTGACCAGAGCCTGGGGATTTACGGCCTGGCTGAATGGGCTTTGGGGGGTTGAGGTTGTGTTGCTCCTGAGTCTGCAGAGATGGACCTGGGATTGCAGGGTGGAGGCGACTGAGCTGGTAGCCCCAGGTACAGAGGACATGAGTGGTGTCCGATAAAGGACTGTGGACTAAGACCGTCTGGACTCTGTGATGTGTCCTGAGAGGGTACCCCCTGCCTGGAAGGAGGAGATTCAGCCGAGACTCAAGGCTGAAACGGCATAGCAGGGGGTGAGCTAATTCCCTTGAGTAACACCCCAGCGTCCCATGTGGCCCTGTGGGGAGACCCCCTGCTACAGTCCTCTTTTAAAGGGGAGGTTTGGTAACCATACTTGGTGCCCCTGAGCTCACCCCAGGTCCACTCAGTTCCCTAGGCCTTCTTTTGCTGGTGGCCCTGTTGCCTCAAGGGTCTCTAGTTCTTAACATCTGAGGGTCCCCCTTAATTTCTCCCCTTAGAAGCTACTGGTGGCCCTCTTCCTAGGGCCCTGGAGGGCAGGCATCCTCCTTACCCCACTCCTCCACCTGACCTGGGGGATCCTGAGGTCTACTCATCTTGAGGCAGGCATTCAGCTCTGGGGTTTTACACCTCTCTGGCTCCCATGTAGAGTTACCACCTGTACACAGTTTTAAGGAACACTTATGAAAAATACATGTTGCAGGGCCTAAGGTGCCGATGCAGGCCCTGCAACATGTATTTTTCATAAGTGTTTGCTAAAAATTTGCATAGATGACCACCCTACTCCCATGATGGTCTTGGGCCTACCCAGTAGCCCCCACTTTTCTACTGGGAACTTAGTTGCTATCATCCCCCACTCCCTACTGGGATCTTGCTCTCTCCATGCTGGGCCCCCACCTCCGGTCAAGTCCCCAGAGCAATGCAGGTGGATCTTGCCTGGCTTCCTCCAGGCCCCATCCTGAGCCTAACTGGTACTGGTCCAGACCTTCCTGGTTGGACTGCCCCCTCTCATCAAGTGGACTATTGGTTGTTCTGACCTTGGCCTGCTCTCACCAGGCATAAGTGGTTTTCATACCTTCAATGAAGGACGCCCCAGGCATAGGGTTACCATTAGGGATGTGCGAACGCGGTTTGGGAGTTCGGACCAAACTCTAATAGTTCGGTCGACCAAACCAAACTTTCAAACCGCACTCGAATTCGACCGAACTGTTCAATCGAATCCAAACCAGTTCAGAAGGCCAAAAAACCCAGTTTTGAATGTACAAACTCGGTTCGGAAGTTCGGTCAAATTCTGAACTCAAATAGTTCGGTTGACTGAACGGAACTTTCGAACCGAACTCGATTTTCGAACTAAACCGAATTTCCTAAATCGGTTCTGTTCACACATCCCTAGTTACCATATCTCCCCTTTAAAAGAGGAGGATTATGAAAAACACATGTTGCAGGGCCGCACTGGAACCAATGCAGCCCTGCACCATGTATTTTTCATAAGCATTCTCCTTTAAAGGGGAGGCATGGTAACCCAACCCAGGCAGCCTGCAATCCCACTGCAATCCCTCGGGTTACTGAGACCCTGTTGGCCTATTGCCCTGCCCATTCAAGACCTTCTTGAACCCGTTGCCTTCTCCCTAGAGTGGAATTAGTGTTCCAACCAAGGTGTCTCCAGTTGCCCTTGGAGCACCTCACCCTGCTGTCACCAAGCGAACGCTGCTTCTGGCTGGACTTACTCTCTCTTATCTAGTACCAGCCAGGTCATCTGACCCACTCACTCCCTGGTCATGTGATCTCGTCTCTCTGCACCCTGGGTTAACCCATTCCTCCCCAGGCCAGGCGATCAAGTGGTGAAGCGCTCTATTACTCTGGGCCTGTTCCTGCAAATACTTGCCCAGCACTTCACGGCATGGCCCCTGTTCCTGGAACTCCCTTCCCTCCCTTCAAAGTCCTCCTAAAACCTACCTCTTCTGTCAGGCTTTCCCTAGCTCCTCACCCCCATAGATGGCTTGCTTATGCTTCACCTTATACTGTCTATCTGTAACTAAACCAAGTGGTCCATCTACAGCAGGGGTGGGGAACCTTTTCTATCCCACAAACGACTTTGAAAATTGGTACAAGCTCCGAGGGCCAGCTACAAGTTGAGGTGGGGGTGCTTAAGGTGTGTACACAAGAAAAGGGGGGTCCAGATCATGGATCTGCGCAATGGATGTGTCCCCTGTCCTTGTGTGCATGCCTTCATCTTTTGTTCCCTTGCCCTGAGCTGAGTTTTTCAGGGGTTGATGGTAGGAACAGGATCCAGGGACCAGAGCCAGGAACTGAAAAGGGGCCTCCTAAAAAAATTGTTGGGGGTCACATTTGGCGCCGGGGCCTGCAGTTCCCTACCCTGACCTACAGCTTCTCAATTTCATCAATGTATGCCCGTCTCTCCGTATGCGCCCCCTGCTTTGTTGCTTCCTCTTCCCGTGGTCCAGTCTAGATTGTAAACCCCTTGGGACAAAGACCTGTCTATCTGATCTGTGATCTGTGTAAGGCACATTGTGGCACTAGATAAATGCTAAATAGTAATAGTGATACCCACCCACAGCAGGGGCTATAAACACTCCACATGGAGCACGAAATTGCAAGTCTGAACAGGACCTCACAGCTACAGACCCCAGACGAAGTGAGCAGCAGTGGCAGAATAAGCCCCCAGTACCAGGGAGCAGAGGCAGGTCCCAGGAGCCTCTGCTGCTCCTGCCCCCTATCCCAAAGACTCATGGGCAGAGCTGAAACAGGTACCTTATATGGTACCCATGAGTAATTCCAGCATTTTCAAATACCACATCAGGGTTCCATTTGGGTACCTGGATAACCCAAAAATCTGTCATTTCTGTTATCCATTTACTGATTTTTCCAGTTACCGATTTAAAAAAAAAACTCAGGAGAGAAAACAAAAAAAAATCAGGATGAAAAGCCAAGAAATCGGGGCCGGAAGTTAACATTCTCAGACAATCTACGACATAGGATCATAACTGGGTACTGATATTACCTGATATTTTTGAGTCAATTCGGGTAACCAGAAATTTGATGGGCATACCCATTTTTGCAGGTACGCGTTTTCAGTACTGGGTAGCTGGTGAGTAGCCAATGGGCTTGATCCCATGCCCCATGGATTGCGGGCATGCACATGCGCAGCCACGCGCAAACGGTGCGCAAACCATGCGGATCCGCATTGTGGGCACATTATACCCTGCAGAAACGGCACGCACGTGCGATCCACAGGGCATGGGATCCCAGTCATTGGGATCCCGTCCATAAGGTGTTATGTGTAAACACAGTCATACAATATGACACATGTTCAAGATTGTCCATGTTGGCAATCCCAAACACGTAGGGGATATTACATTTTACAGCAGAGTCAAAGTTTAGGGTTGGGGAGGCTTGGTCTTTTCCGGTTTGCTTTTGATCCACTTATTTATTTATTTTTATCTTATGTGCCGTCTTTCCCTGAGGCTTCGGTTAATCTCACCCACTGATGCGGAGGGTGCGCTTCGACTAGTCTGAGTGACCAGTTGTGAATTACATCCATGCCCATCCTGACTGGTGAAAGGTAGCTGGGAGACTTGGGGGCTGTTGCTGGCTGGGGTTGTCAGTGCCTCCCTGTGGAAGGGCAGGGTGCCCGACAGCCTTAAAGCTTCAGTTGTCTGACCCCTGTTGAAAAAACCATCTCTTGACCATTGACTCCCCTGCCAGTTATCGCCTCATCTCTAATTTTCCCTTTTTAGGAAAGGTTATTGAACGGGTGTTTGCCCAGCAACTTCGAGCTCATCTTGATGCTATTGGATTCCTGGACCCATGTCAGTCAGGATTTCATCCTGGGCGTGGCACTGAGACTGTGTATGCGGTCTTGGTTGATGACTTTCACTTGGCAGTCGACAAGGGCAATTGTACCCTGTTGATTCTGTTAGATATTTCGGTGGCCTTTGATACAGTTGATCATGGGAGGTTGTTGGCACGGCTGCATGACCTCACAGAAGTTTGCGGGACTGCTCTGGTGTGATTCATTCCTGGCTGGGAGAACCCAGAGGGTGGTGATGGGCGGAGGCCCGTTGTCCCCTAGGGAGCTACCTTGTGGGGTTCTTCAGGGTTCCATCTTGTCCCCACTCCTGTTCGATGTATATCTGAGGCCTCTGGGCAAGTTTGTAGAAGATTTGGAGACAGGTGCCATCAGTATGCTGATGATGCCCAACTCTGTCTCTCCTTTTCATCTGACCAGGGTCCTGCAGTCTCAGTCTTTACCCAGTGCTGCCTACCGTTGGGGGGGTTGGATGCAGGAGAGCTGACTGAAGCTGAATGCAGACAAACCTGAAGTGCTGATTGTTGGCCGGCCTGGGAGATGTAGGGACCCCTGTTGTTAGGGATGGGTGAACAGAACTGAGTTCGGAAATTCAGTTCGGTTCGGAAGTTGGGTTCGGTCGCCCGAACTATTCGGGTTTGGTCCGAACTTCCGAACAAAGTTCAGAAATTCAAACTCCATTGAACTAAATGGAATATTATCTTTTAGGGATGGGCGAAGAGAGCTGAGTTCGAAAATCTGGTTCGGTTCGGAAGTTCGGTTCGGTTGACCGAACTAGTCGAGTTCAGTTCGAACTCCGAACTTCCGAACCGCGTTCGCCCATCCCTACCTGTTGTTGATGGGGTCCAGCCTCCTTTGGTCACTCAGGTTCACAACGTTGGGGTGCTCTTGGATCCACTGCTGTGCCTGGATTATTGCCTGGTTGCAGTGGTGGCCAGGCCCAGGAGCACTTTTCACCAATTAAAGCTGGTGAGAAGGCTGCAATCTTTTTTTATTCATGAGGAGCTGCCTTTGATGACCGGAAGCTGCAGTTGGTGCAGAATGCAACGGCCCATCTTCTGTCAGGAGCAGGTTGCCGGGAGCACATTACACCAGTGCTCAAAAGTCTGCTCTGATTACCAATAACTTTCTGGGCACAATTCAAGCTGTGGGCTTTGACCTACACAGCCCTCAACAGTTTCGGGCTCCAGATATTTGAAAGATCGCCTCTTCCCTCATGTCCCATCGTGACCTCTGAGGTCAGCCAGGAGTGCCCTCTTGCAGGTACCATCTGCCCGTGAAGTTTCTACTGCCAGGGCACACAGCGTTCTTGGTGGCTGCCCCCACGATTATGAAACTCCCTCCCCCTGGGAGTTCATCTAAGACTAAGCCTGCTCATCTTTCAGAAGAGCCCCCATTTCTTTTAGAAACGATGTAAGATCTTTTTGTTTGGCCAGGCATTTGGTAGGGATGGGATTGAGTGAGGTTTTTAGGAAAGGGTCTGGGAGAGTTAAGGGGATTTTTTTTTAAAGATGTTTTTTATTGATTGTAATCTGCCCTGAACCATAGTGGGAAAGGCGACATATAAATTTGATTAACTCAATAAATATTTCCACCCACAGACTCCTTTAACGGTTGCACATAAACACATCATTGTACCCAAGATACTCTCCTCTCCCCTTCCCCACAGCCAGGCTACTGGCGCCATGTTCTCCTCACCCCCTGCCACTGGATTTGCCACCTTCCACTCCCACCCCCTGCCCAGTAATATGTGTGCATGTGCCATCCTGTGTGCATGAGTGTGCAAATGAGCCCTTCTGTGTGGGTGCACGTGTGTAGGCATAGATGAAATTATGCTCATGTGTGCCCATTATTCAAAATATTGAGAGGTAAGCACACGGCACAGCAAGGATTTCAGCCTAATCTTCCTCTCTGAACTCAACTTCCTTCCATCCAGTACTTCCCCTGCCCCAATTCCCTTTCCTCAGAAGGCTACTTCCATGCACGCCATTTCCCATTTGGAGGCAATCCGGCATGACCATTCACACGAGTCATCAGGCATTTCATCACGCCAGCCTAGCAGGACTCCTCAGAAGGCCCCTTCATTCCGACGCCCCAACCCGCCGCACTGATCCAGCTTGCTTCAACCTTGATTCCAGCACCTGCAGAGCTGAACATGAAGGACGACGTTATCCCATCCAAAGGTGAAGGATAACAGGTGCCCAACCAGTATGCTATCCTCAATCCAAACAAAGGGCCATTTTGGCTAGAGTAAATTCCACTGTCGTTAGTGCAGCTTCTCTTGATTTTACACAAAATTAGACTCAGATCACTGCCTCTAAAGCCCATGTCCTCGGGTGAAAGACACTCGATAAAAGCAAGGTGCTGTTGTTTGTAACAGCATTACCTCCCTCGGCCAAGGGTTTAGAAGGCTTAGTAACAGTTGAAAGGTTTTCACTGTAGTGAAAGGTAGCTAAATAAGGTCTCAGTCAGAGAAAACATGTTGTAGGAGTTACTGGTTCAGTAATCTCTTTATGGGGGAGCCAGCAAATCCAGTTATTTTTCCATCACAATCCCATACAATAATCCTTTTAATGCCCAACAGAGTTGCTCAATATTCTATCTTTCTGATATTGTATGAGGAAAGGTTCATCTTCAGCTTGGAGAAGCGTTGACGCAGAGGGCACAACACATGTTAGCAGTTTACAAGATCATGAAAGGTGCGGAACAGGGAAATAGGGAACTGCTATTTACCCTTTCTAAAACCAATAGGCCCAGGGATCACTCTATGATGTTAACAGGGAGCACTTTTAAAACAAATAAAGAAGTATTTTTTCACCCAACGTACAATAAAATTGCGGAACTCATTGGCCAAGGATGTAGCCCAACAGGTGGCAAAAAGAAACTGAACGAGTTTTTGAAAGCTGGGTCCATGAAGAGCTACTAGTTGGGTCGGTCAGTGGAGCAAGACCCTTGATTGTCGCAAGCTGTGGGAGGATGGCAAGAATTTGATTACTCCATTGTCTCCTGCTAACATACTCCCCTGAGACAACCAAGGCTGGCCGCTGTCGGAAACAGAATGCTGGGTTGGATGGACCATTGGTTTGGTCCAGTAAATGATACTTATGCTCCGCATCCACCCTGTGCAAAGCACTGAGAGGTAGGCTGATGCTACTCACACCGTGGTGTCATTACTATTAGAAAGTGGCAACAATGTACCAGGCACTGTACAATCATAATTACAGTCTAGACTTAGAACCTGAGATTTACACCCATCTCCCAGGGAGACATGGGCAGATTAACTCAGCTATTGAAGGAAGGTGCCCCACAAATGATCTGGTACCGGGACAGACCGTAGTCGCTTCTACTGGCCTTGTGCCTTGATTGGGCCCAGATTAGAAGGTGCAGGTTCGGGTCAGAGAATCCTAGAGTTGGAAGGGAAACTTGAGGGTCATCTAGTCGGATCCCACCTTGAATGCAGAATGACGACAGCTACATAGAGTGCAAACAAGTACCAGCAAAATGGCTATACCTGCCAAAACTGTGGTAATCAACCCAACCTGGTAACATTGGGTACTAATCAGTAATGACTTACTGGTTTTCATACTGCTTTTTTGCCTTCTGGTACCAATTTTTCAACTTCCAGCACTGCTCTTGGACCGATCTACTGTTTTACCAATAACTTGGTAATGGCAATACCTGGTATTTTCAGATAATCGGGTGCCCAGCTTTGTCCTCGGGTAACAAAATTGCTGGCATTACCTGTGGGTAGCAAATGTGGTGCTACTGCCTAGCCACTCTATGCATGGGATAGGGCAGGATGTACATTTAAACAAATCTTGGTTTTATTCCTACGCATCATAATTTACATTTGCCTTTGTTAAAATCTCATTTTGTTTCTTCCAGCTGATGTCTCTACTTATCTAGATTGTGTTATCTATTTGCAACCCCTCCCAGGTTTGTGTCCTCTACAAATTTGATGAGTAGCAAGGGCAGCTGAAACGGGTACACACAAAAGTGGGTATACCCATCGAATTCATGGTACCCAATGCAAATAGAAAATTTGGGGTTCTTTTGGTGGCCAGGGGTGCTTTTCACCAACTCCATCTGGTGAGGAGACTGTGGCCTTTTCTGATTTGGATCTGGCGACCATCATTCATGCCTTCATTACCTCAAGGCTAGACTACTGCAATACGCTCTACGTGGGGCTGCCCTTAAATATTGTTTCGGAAGTTGCAGCCGGTGCAGAATGCGATGGCCCGGCGCGTTACGGGGACAGGTTGCTGGGAGCACAAAACAGCAGTGCTTCAGGATCTGCACAGGTTGCCTATTGTCTTCCGGGCACAATTCAAAGTGATGATTTTGAGCCCTAAATGGCTTGGAACCCAATTATCTAGAAGATTGTCTGGTCTACCCTGTCCCATTGCGACCTTTGCGGTCATCCAGGAATGCCTATTTGGAGGTTCCAGTTTTTAACTTAGTCTCCACAACATGGAGGGCATTTTCGGCCACAACTGTGGAACTCCCTCCCCCAGGAGGTTTGCTTACGTCCAGACTTGAGCGCCTTTAGGAGGCCATGCAAAACAGGTTTGTTCACTAGGGCACTTGGCAGTGGGGGTTACGGTCATAATTGGGGAGTTGTGGGGGATAGGGGTAAGCTAGGGGTTTGGGAACTGGGGTGGAGAGATGGTTGGGGGAATGGTATAGGGCTGGGGGGATATTTATGATTATGTAGTTTTATACTGATTATGTTTATGCTTTGTGTTTTAATGTTGTAAGCCACCATGAGCTGCCTTTGACAGGATCAAAAGATTAAATAAAATAATAATAATAATAATAATTTTCAGTACTTGAAATGGTATCCGTTTGGGTACTCAAAATACTGAAATGAAATAACAAAATACCAACATTTTCTGGGTACTTTTTTCTGTGTTTTGAAGTATTTCATGTATTTGAGTAATTTTGGTTTTTCAGGTACTCAAATGATATTTGGGTACTGGTTTGGATACCCATAAATGTGGGTATTACCTGAAAGTACGAAGTCGGATACTTGTTCTAGCTCTAGTAGCAAGGCCCTGTGTATTCCATATTGATTCCTTTTTCCAGTGTCTGCAACCAAGTTACCCATAATTCTGTGAGCAGAAATAAACAATGCAAATGGACAAACTAAGCAGATTTTAATGCTAAACATTTTCCAAGCATGCCATTCCATCTAATTTGGAAACCATTTCCTAAAAGGCCCAAACACCCTACACCCTGACAGTTAATAACATAGGGTGTTTTTACACACACATCTCTCCTGCATGTTTGCTGTTACATCCTGAACTTTCTGTGTGTCTAAATCACTCACCCAGATCTTAAACATCTGGCTCTTTGAACTTCTGCGTAGAACTTCTCCCAGAACGTTTTGTGTGTAAAAAGTTCTCCTGGTAAACTGCTTTGCGCCAGGCAGCTGTGGTCATTTGGTTTCCATGGCAACCCCTCACGTCTACAGCTGCAGCTACTTTAGGCTGCCTCAGGGCAGTGTGTGTGTGAAGAATGCATCCGGAACTTACTTGTGGACTTCTAAACCCAGACGATTGAAAGACCAGCACATTAAGGTGTGTGGGGAAATGCCCATAGATTCCATTTATTGGCATTAAAAGAAAAAAGATATCTCTCTCTATATGCCATTGTCAGCAGACTGAAAGACTCTAGCAAGTCCCCCCACTAGCCAAGCAACTTTTCCTGGACCCTCTCTGTAAGCCTCTCTATCTGCAAACTCTTCCTAGCACCAAGATTCCCCTCTCTTGAACACCTCCCAGCACCTTCCAAAATGCCCCCACAGCACCCTGTCGCCCTTTTCTGAAAAACACCCCCACAGCCCCAAGCCCCCTATCTGACAGCCCGCATTGCACCAGTCTCTCCCTTCTCTGAAAAGGCCACCCAGCACCAAACCTCCTGCACCAGGCCCTGTTGTCTACATAGCCTCCCCATCCCCTGCCACAGTTTGGTGGTCAATAGTGCCAAAGAGAAGTAACCGAAATACCAAAGTGACCAAATAATCCCATCAGATATCCATTTTTGGAAACGCAGCCAGAACCTAATCATGGTTGGTATCCACTTTGTTAGATCAGGTTGAAAGCAATTGAAATAGTGGGATAAATACTGTCATCCATGCCTTTGAAACCTCAAGGCTAGACTACTGGAACGGGTTCTACGTGGGGCTACCCTTGATGACTGTTTGGTGTAGAACTAGTGCTGAAGCAGATAGTTAAAAAACCAAATAGAAGTCCATGGTTAATATCTGGTATTTTAGCTGCTTTCGTGGTAGGGCTGAAAGATGCAATTTTGCCCAGCTCCAATTCCTTCGGAACTGGGTGTTTCATTCATTCCAATCAGAACTCAGATCGAGCTCAATAAAGAGAACACCATTTTGCGCATGTAAAAATGGCTACCATGGTTCTGCACAGGCAGATAGCGGGGGCCGCCATTTTCTTCATGTGTGGTACATCCACCGCTGTCTGCGCGCACACAGAATAGCGGTGGCCAGGAAATCCATATGTGAAGATGTCATTTGCCATTTTCTGCTTTTATTCATAAGTTGAACGGGACTGCCACAGACCGCTCCCAACTTCTGTTTGTGGCCTGCGTGTGTGCACACACATACCCAGGCTGTGGAGATGAAAACTTGCCAACTAAGTGCCAGGGAAGTACTGGAAATTGCCATAAAACTGATCTAAAATTCTCAGAAAGTGATGAAAATGATAGGGATGGGTGAACAGATCGCGGTTCGGGTTTTGCCGTTCGGTTCGGCTGCGTTTGGTTCGGCCGTTCGGTTCGGCTGCGTTCGGTTCGGCCGTTCGGTTAGTTCATCGGGTTCGGCTGTTCAGTTCGACCATTCGGTTCGGGTTCGGCCGTTCGGGAAATGTTTTGTTATATGGGTGTTTTTGTTGTTTTTTATATGGTTGTGTTTTTTTATTATTTGGTTTTATATGGGTTTTTTGTTTTTTATTTATTTTTTTGTTTTTATATGGGGTTTTTATTTTTTTTATCTAATATTATATATATCTATCTACACTAAATCTAACTGCTATTAACTATTCTAAATGCTATGAACTAAATGGATTATCTAATAAGTACACAGACCTACTCCTACAAACACTAAAACTAAATCACTAACACTATCTCTATCACTAAGCTAACTCCTACGACTGTCTTCTCTCTCTCTCTCTCTTTTTTTTAATTTATATCTCTATCTATCTATCATAATAATAATAATAATAATAATAATATGAGATGGGGGAATCACAACACAAGGTTTCAGTTTAAGGTTTAAGTTTCATTTCAGTACAAAACTGAAATGAAACTTAAAGAAATCTAATAATCCTACTCAACGCCTGCTGTTCAGGAACAGTGACTAGCTCAGAAGGTGTTGGGAAGGGGGGGGAGGCAGATAGTTTCATTCTAGCCTCTCCACCCCTGGTGCCTGGAAATCTGCTCCTCAGTGACTAGTACTACCCCTTCCTGGCACATTTGACCTTACAGCGAACCTTTTTTTTCCCACCCGAACGCGATCTGAACTGTTCGGCCATTTTGCCATTCGGTGTTCGGTTCGGTATGTTCGGCCATTTCGCCGTTTGGTGTTCAGCTCTGTTCGGTATGTTCGGGTTCATGTTTGGTAGTTCGAACAGGCCAAGTTCGGGCCGAACACCAAACTTCTGAACCGCGTTCGCCCATCCCTAGAAAATGACGAAAGAACAGAAGTCCGGAATCCTCAGAAACTGACAAAGTACCAATGAACGGACACTCGCAAGCGCTCCCAAAAGGTCAGTAATTCCCTTTGGAATGGGAACACTTGCTCTCTTCTCAACCCTAGTTATGTCCCCCAACCTTCTTGGCAATGGACTGATCGGCCAAGAACGTCTCCAGTCCCTTTTTATCCAGCTATACTGCTGGGTTTAAAAGGGGATTGGATAAGGTTTTTTGTTGTTGCTTTTTTTAAGAAACTGCACTTGGTTGAGGTAGTGGTTTTGGGTGGCAGGATGTACACTTGTTTTTTGGGGGCTCCTAGCTGCCTGTTTCTGAGGTTTTATCAGCACTACCACACGTGAACCATGACTGAGAGGAATCCATGTATTTTTCTCTGCTCCTTGTTTCTTTTAGCAAAAACCTGCCCTGTACAATTTCCAGTGCATTCCACCCATTTAAGGGCATACCTCTCAACATTTTCAGTGGCCAAAGAGAGACAAGCCCCTCCCCCTTGGGCAATATGCTCCACCTATCAACAAATAAGCTCCTTCTCCTCAAGCACATACTCCCCCCCCCCCCCCCCCAATACCTCCCAACATTCCAAGTGCATAAAGAAGGCCGGAAGCTCTCCAGTTTCATGTCATTCCATCATCTTCCCATTGGCTTCTCAAGGAAGAGAGTTCCTACAATAGGGACATGTATTACAGCTGTACAGCAATTCCGGGGGATGCTCCCTGGTGCAATTGTATTCCCTGCCATTGTCAGGGTGGATAGGATGGCCCGTTCCATGTTCTGCACCAGGGCCCGTTCCAACCTAGCTATGCCCTTGCTCTCAAGTGCGTTTCCTGGGAGGCAACCAGGTGCTTGAATACCGGCCTTCTTGCCTTTCTCTCTTGAAAGGGGACTTTGACCTCCTGAAGGAGGGACAGTGGGACTTAGGAGGACTGGCCTTACCACAGGGCAACCTGGGGTGACTGCCCCAGTTGGGGTGGTTTGGAGCAACTGTTCCGTTTTTGTGAACATTGTCGCAAAAATGGAACACTTGTTCTTAATTTTTGGCCAGAATTCTGATTGGAACCTTCTCCGCTCAGGGTCTTGGTCAAAATTTAAAAACAAAAGCAGCAGCAGCCACTTGCTCCATGTGCAAAACAGCTGTCATGTGCAGAATAGCCACAGTATTTTATTTGGTCCGATTTTCCATTCCGACCAAATGAATTGCCTAGTTCTGAGAGAATGGGAAGCAGGCGAAGATTTCGAGGTCAGTACCCCCCTGACTCCGCTCTTTCCACAAACCCTGCAGTGGTTCCTGTTCTCACCAGGGTTGGCCCCAAACATGACCACCTGTTTGGTCCCACGTAGAGTGCTCCCTAGGGAGTGGGGCCAACAGGGGGCTGGGATTCATTGCCGTGGGCAAATTCTAAGGCCAGCCCTGGGATTCCGCACCCAAAGAGGGACTGTCCTTTCTAAAGAGAGACTGTTGAGATTAAGCTGAAAGAAACTTGGTATTCCAAATTACTTGGTTTTTAGTGAGCAGCCCAGTACTCAACTTGGTTTTATCGAGTACTGAGTAACCGAAGAATCAGTACAGTACTTGAAACCTCCTCGATTGAGGGAAGGGGGGCAGGGGGAATGAGTGATGGGCAGGAAGGGGAGCCATGGGCATATACCCCCTTATAGGAGTCTAGGGGTGCGGAGTCTATAGGGTTGCTCCTGGATTCCTGGCTCCGCTTCAATATCCAGGTGGAGATGGTGGCGAAGGGGACTTTCTGACAGTTACATCTGGTTCAGCGGCTTCGGCCCTTATGTCTCCAACTGGGACCTGGCCACCATCATTCATGCTTTTGTTACCTCGAGACCGGACTACTGCAACGCGCTCTACATGATGCTACCCCTGGTGACGACCTGGAGGCTGCAGCTGGTGAAGAATGCGGCAACCTGGCTCCTTGCGGAGTCAGGTCGCTGGGAGCCCATTACACCAGTGCTTCGTTCTCTGCACTGGCTGCCTATTTTCTTACGGGCCTGATTCAAGGTGTTGGTTCTTACCTTTAAAGCCCTACACGGCCTCGGCCTCACCTATCTGTGGGACTGCCTCACTCCTCGGGTCCTCGATTGGCCCCTGCAGTTCGCTGGGGCCACTTTTTGGAGGTCCCCTGAGTAAATTGGGGGGCCACTATGGAGAGGGCATTCTCGGTGGCTGCATCTCGACTGTGGAACTCCCGCCTGGAGGAGGCTCGCCTGGCCCTGGACCTGCTGACTTTTCGTCAGGATTGTAAAACCTGGCTGTTCCGCCAGGCATTTGGTGGAGGGGCAGATGAGGGAGGGAGGGATGGGATGGGGGGGGTTAGGACTAGGGTGGGGGGGTTGTTTTATGTTTATATTTTTATGGCTT
>QEPC01011928.1:1075377-1087225 GCA_003113815.1 Sphenodon punctatus | reverse complement strand
ACACACACACAACCTCCGCCTAAAAATGGCCATGGTCTCTCCCTTTGGCTCAACAAGACACCCGTGTGACTTGTACTTCTCTCTAAAGCAATGAAAGCTGGCCATTCTCAGGGAAAGGATTCTGGGCTAGATGTCCCATTAGTGGGACATCCTAATATGGCAAGTTTAAAACAAATAAAAGAAAATATTTTTTCACTCAGTGTATAATTGGGTTGTGGAATCTACTGCCAGAGGCTGTGGTAAGGGCCAGTACTATCGCTGAGTTTAACAGAGGTTTGGACAAGTTTCTGGAAGATAGGTCCATTAGCAGCTATTAGCCAGACAGGATCAGGAAACATGACGGGAGCTGGGGGAAACAACAGGGAATGGATCCCCCATTGTGACCGGTTGGGTGCTTCTCCCAAGCCACCGTGATTGGCCACTGTCGGAGACAGGATGCTGGGCTAGATGGACCATTGGTCTGACCCAATATGGCACTTCTTATGTTCTTAAGGTGCTACCCATTTCGGTTCTATTTGGCATCTGTACCAGGGCGAAGCCTTGCCCACCGTAAGTCAGGCAGTCTTAAACCGGAATTAGCCACCCAAAGTCTCTTTATTCAGCATACCTCCATCATCCTCATCCCACTCCTTATGGTTGTCAAAGGTCTCTCTAAGCTTCCCAGGGTTGGCCAGCCCCGCAGAGCCCACAGCTGGCCTCCTGCAGCATCTCCTGAGCTGAACTAGGGATAGACTCTGACAGATTCTGCGTAGAAGGTCTTTTTCACTGGGTGTGCGGTGGGGCGGCCATCCGTGCACATGCTGCGGCGGGGGGGCAATGGTCCGCGGAGCCATCCGACAAAACTGAGGACACTCGGTGAGCGGAGATGAGTGTGCGCCCGTGGGAAAGGGAGCACGCCCAGCCCCACCCCACCCCCAGCAGTACCGTGTGAAAACGGCCGAAGAGAAGCAGCTCTACCTGAGGACTTCTAGTGGGAAGAGAAACTCTTTTGTTTTGTGTTGGGGCCGAGTGCCCGGCTGGGCAGCTGAACTGGCTTGATGGCAGATGAGCCTAGAGTGGCTAGCAAACTGGGGGTGAGTCTGTTGCCTTATATGGGGAAAACCCACACCGTGAGGGGTGTATCTGGCCACCCTGTTAGACGAACCATGCAGGAACAGTGCCAAAACTAAGGAAGGGGTGCCCTCCCCCTTTGCAAATTGAGGGGAGGTGTCCCTACTCTCTTCCTTCTTTTCCCCTCCCCCCCCATTCATATCTCTGAAAAGTCACTCTACCTTCATTTTTATTTTTCCCATGAGAAATGCAACCCGAGCAGCAAGGTTCAGGCTATTGTGGTTTTAACCAAGCCAAGTTCAGAGCTATGGACGCAATTAAGGTTGCACTTTTTGAGAGAGGCAGAGGGACTGATTTATTTATTTATTTTAAAACCGTGCGCACAAGTTGGTGGAGCTAATCCCTTTCAGAAAGGTGCAAATTGCTAATCTGATTGGGTTGCCTAGCTTGCTGCTTCCTGCCCTGCCAATGGGTTTAAGGATTTACTGGTCGGTGACTAATAAACGAGAAAGTTCTGGTCGGGCTTCTGCACGAAATGAATTTTTTGATTGCCTTTTGCAAGAATCATCCCTAGGGCCAATTCCTGCCTTTTAAAAAAAAAAAAAGAAAGAAAGAAAGAAAATTATAAAGAAGAGAGAAAAAATTATTAATTCAATAAAATAAAGGGAGATTATTAATTAAGGTTTGGGAGCCCATATCTTGAAGCCGTCAGGTGGCAGACAGCATTAGCGCCTTTCGAATCCACTCCGAAGAGACGACGTCTGTGTTTTCCAAATGCTTGTTGGAAGGATGTTTTAATATTTAATTTTCTTTTCCAAGGAGAATGGCTCTATTTGATTCATTGCCAGCTAGAGCAGAGGTTCTGAAACCGGTTAGGGTCAAGCCATCTATAGGCGGGTTCAATGTGGCAGGGGGCAGAGACGCAGAAGTGCTCTAGGTCTGTTACTGTTCCAGGACAGGACCCCTGGAGGGGCATAGGTTGAAATCTCATCCTTTTAATATATATATTATTATTTTTGTGACCGTGTAGGTGTCACTGGAAAACCAGTTTTGAGCCGCCACACACAGGCGACAACTAGAATTTTTCACTCATCAGAACAGAGATTGGAAGCCCTTTCAAAGATATGTAGGAGAGATTTTTAGAGAGAGAGAGAGAGAGACTGCGTGTGACTACGTAAAGATGGAGCATCTATTAAGGAATACTAAGTCTGTACCTAGCCTGCTTGGCTATGAGAGCTGGATTTTAATTATTTATTTATTTAAATTTATATGCTGCCTTTCCCATTAAGGTTCAGGGTGGCTTACAAACAATGAAACCAGCTTTAAGAAATCCCTATAGCCCTCCACAACCCTTTCCCCAACCCCTCCACCCAGTCCCACCCAACCCTATCCTCACCTGCCAAACACCTGACCAAACAGAAAGTAGGGATGTGTGAACACCGGGGGGGTTTGGTGTTCGGTCCGTTCGGGGTTCGGCCCGCATCAAAACCGTTTGGGTTCCGGCTGTTCAGCCCGAACCTGTTTGGGGGGGGCCAAACCCATTCGGGGAGGGGGACCCTGGTTTTCCAGATCTCGCCCTGGAAATTTGGGGGGGGGTTAAACCCCCACCCCAGGGATCGACCAACCTGGTGATGCCGGGGCTCTGATCCCAGGTCCGCCGGCGGCGGCAGCAGTGGCAGCGGGTCCAGCAGCAGTGGTGCTTCAGAGCGCTTCAGGCTTGAAGTGCTCTGGAGCGCCACCGCTGCTGGTCCAAAGCTAGAGCCCTGGCACCACCAGGTAGGTCGATCCCTGGGGTGGGTTTTTAAAAAAAATAAAAATTCCAGGGTGGTGGGGAGGTGAGCCCCGGCACCCGTGCAGCCTGGAGGGGGAGGAAAAACAGGGTTCCCCTCTGTCCCCTGCCTGAATGGGTTTGGAACCTGAACTTAGTTTGGGTGGTTCAGGTGGGGGGCAGTTCGGGGTGTTCGCGAACGGACCGAACACCCCAAGTTCAGGCCGAACGCCGAACCCCCAAACCGCGTTTGCAAATCCCTAAGAGAAAGGTCTTACATTGCCTCTGGAAGATGAACAGGCTCAGACTTAGACAAATCTCCAAGGGGAGGGAGTTCCATAAATGTGGGGCAGCCACTGAGAACACCTCTGCATGCCCTGGCTGTAGAAACATCACGGGCAGATGGTGCCCACAAGTGTGCCCTCCCAGCTGACCTCAGGAGCTGTGATGTGACATGAAGGGAAGAGACAATCTTTCAGATACCTGGAGTCCAAATCATTGAGGGACTTATGGACTTGCAGAGCTGAAATTGGCAATTATCCGTACTGGCGTACTAATTTGCGGTAAATCCATTTGGGGAAATAGCCAAAGACAGGATGGAAACTCAAGAAATTGGGACAGAAACTTGAAAAATTTGGCCCAAGAGGTCAGAAAAATGGGACATCGGGTGACCTATTGAGCACTAATCAGGTACACAAGGTGGTGAGTCGGGTTCCAGAAATTCGATGGGTTGACTCATTTTTACGGGTACTTTGTTTCAACTCTAGTAAGGAGTAGCTAGGCAAATACCCAGATTACGTCAGCATTTACATTACGTTTATCTTGGTGTTCTTTTATGAATCTGTTGCATAGGGGCTGCTGACCCGCTGTAATGATGACCTTGTCAAACTTGACCCATGCGCCCCATCAGGCTGGTGTGGTTAAGGCACCCCAGTTTTTGTGGTCTGCAGTGCACGTGGGAATGATGTGGCTAATCATCACCTTTGGGTTCCCTATCCCAATGGTACCCATTCAGAGCTGGGTGGACTGGACACAACCCTCCAGAGTGAGACCAACCAGGACTTGAACCTAGAGTCTTCAGGGATGTAGCTGAGTGCCTTAACCACCGGCCATCACTGCGCCAGAGGCTGCCCTTGCTCAGACTTCAAACTCTGATGGGCGTGGGTCACCAGGAACACATTACACCAGTACTCCAAAGTCTGCACTGGCTGCCAATAGAGTCCCGGGCACAATTCAAGGTGTTGGTTTTAACTAGGGATGGGGAAATTGGAATTGGATTAATCTAAGTCACCCAATTTTTATTGCTTCGGATTATTCCGATTCTGGCACATGAGCCGATACGCCCATTGAAATGAATAGGTTTGGTTTCCCATTGACTTCAGCTGGAAAGTTTTTTTCCCCATCGAAGTCAATAGGGGGAAAAATATGAACCTATTCCGATCTGATTCAAATCAGAAGCAATTGAATCCAGTTCTGATTTGAATCCTATTCTAATTCCCCATCCCTAGCTTTGACCTATCAAGCCCTCCACAGCTTGGAACCCGCATTTCTAGGGCTCTTTTTAAACGGATCGCCGCTGCGGGGGCTGTGCATGGAGGGAGGGCGTAGATGGGCGCACACTCCTCTCCATCCACCTCCATGTATGGAGCAACCCGCCTTTTCTCTGATTGCTAAATGACCAGGGGGTGGGTGGAGACGCATGGGGATGGGTGAGTGGCAGGAGCATGTGCCCATGCACCCCCAAATTCCAATGAAACGCTCCACCACGTGGACACTGGGAGCATCCTTTCACACGTTGCACCACGGCACTAAGTCCAAACAAGATGGGCATGCAGAGAGGTGTTCTCAGCTACCGATATCCTGATTTTCCTCTGGGATTTTTGGGGGTATTATTTACATTTTCAGGTAATTTCAGGCACTCAAAAAAACTGGAACAGTATTCGGGTACCAATTCAGAAACCCCAAAATGTGTATATTACCTGGGGGTACCAAATCTGGTCCCCATCTCACCTCTAACCCAGAGTTCTGCTAGGAGTTGCTCGGAGGTTTCTCAGCTTACTCCTTTGCCAGCAATAGCAGCTTCCCCAACAAGGAGACCTTTGTTGGAATCATTCGGCTGGCTTTGGATTCCCACCTCCCCAGCCCTTCTCTTTACAAGCTGATTTAATTTATCTTCATTCTGCCTCTCTGCTCCCTGCCTGCCAAGCGCAAAGCGGTGCGGCGGCTGCACCCACTGCTTGGTGCTTGGCATGCGCCTCACATCCTGCAGGCGCAGCTCCCTGCTCTCACAGAAACTGCAGCAGCTGGAGGGGGTGGGATCTCCTCTCAGCCTTTGGTGTCTCAACAAAATAGCCTCCTAGGCTGGTCTGGCTCCTTGTACTGCAGAGGTTCATGCAACACATCTTATCTGCAGAACTATTTATTATTATTATTATTATTTATTATTTTATTATTTTATTTATTAAGTAGAAGAAGAATAAATGTTAAAGTGGAGTCAGTGTTATGCCAGTTTTCACCTTTTGTCTCCCCTCCTATGTCTTTCCAAGATTGTAAGCCTCTTGGGGCAGGGAACTGTTTCTAATTATGATTGTACAGCATCAGGTACATTGATGGTGCTATGTTGTTGTTGTTTGTTATTCACCCAAAAGATTTTCACTCAGTCTCTTTGGGTGAAAAGAGACATAACACTAACTCCACGTTAACATTTCTTATACATGTTGCAGGGCTGCATAGAGCACCAATACAGCTCTGCAACATGCATAAGAAATGTGAAAGTGGTGTTAAAGTTGTTTATTATTATTATACATCATCATCATCATCATCAATGTACCTGACGCTGTACAACCATAATTAGAAACAGGTCCCTGCCCCAAAGAGCTTACAATCTTGGAAAGACAAGGGAGGGGAGACAAAAGTTGAAAACAGGCATAACACTGACTCCTCTTTAACCCTGCTTTAACATTTCTTGGGCATGTTGCAGAGCTGTATTGATGCTCTAGCCAGTCCTACAACATGTATAAGAAATGTTATAGCGGCGTGTTAAACTGACGTTAGCGTTATGTCTGTTTTCACCCAAAGGGGAAGATTGGGAGAGGCAGAGAGACATTCATGAAGTTGAGAAGTTGCAGGTGCTCATGCTTAGCTTAGTCACAGGGGAGAAGTGACATGTTCACAAAAGGACAGTATCAGTGAGCAGCCTGAGAGGGGTGAGGAGCTAGGGGAAAGCCTGACGGAAGAGGTAGGTTTTTAGAAGGGAGTTGAAGAGTGAAGGGAAGGAGCAGATCAAATGCATTCAGGAAAGGAGTTCCAGGAATGGGGGGCAGCATTTATTTATTTATAACCCACCCGCTCCTGCCCAAAGGCAGCTCGGGGCGGCGTGCAATGCATAATAAGAACATAATATAAAAACTACAGAAATACAATATAAAACCATTAAAATGTATTAAACAGATTTATAGAAGAAATGAGGCCCAAATAACCCAATACACCCCCCCCAAAAAAGAAACACCCACCCAACCGCCCCCCCCCCCCCCACCGAACACCTGAAAAAACATCCCGGTCTTATACTGTCTACGGAAGGAAGGAAGGTCCGGGATAAGCGGACCTCCACCGGGAGGGAGTTCCACAACCACTGAAAATGCCGTCTCAAACGTCACCACCCAGGGGACCTCCAAGAAGGTGCCCCCAGCTGACCACAGGGCCCAATCCAGGACATGAAGGGTGAAGCGGTCCCGCAGGTACACGGGACCCAGGCCATATAGAGCTTTAAAGGTAATAACCAACACCTTGAATTGGGCCCAGAAGACTATAGACAGCCAGTGCAGAGAGCAAAGCCCCGGTGTTATGTGCTCACGGTGGCCCGTCCACATCAGGAGGTGGGCCGCCGCATTCTGCAGTAGCTGCAGTCTCCAGGTCGTCACCACTGTTAGGATCCGTGCCCGCCGGTGGCGTGCCCGCACCCTTGGGGAAAGGGGTTCAGGCCGCCGCGGGGCGGATGCTAGAGATGGGAGGGGGGCGCGGGGAAATAGGGTCCCGGCAGCCCCAGCAGAGCAGGCACAACAGGCGCCACAGACAGCAGGTAAGGAGGAGGCTGCGGCCCCGCCCCTAGTCCCGGAGACAGAAGCAGGAAGGATGCTGCGCCGCTCGGCACGGCTGCACGTCAAACAGGGCGGGGCCAGCACTATTTAAGGCTACGCCAGAGACTCGCACGCTGCCGGAGAGCAGCAGCGCTGCGAGACTGGCCCCATGACTGTCGCTGATTCTGCAGTTCACAGGGAAACCTCGAGAACGTGTGTTTGTTGAATGTGAGGGTGAGAGGAGAGCGAAAGGTGAGAGAAAGGAGAAGTTGTGCGCGAGTGGGGAAACGCAAGGGACCTGCGTGGGGAGCGTGTGTTACCATTCCCTTCTTCTTAGGTCTGGATCCCTTCCTACCCCCCTACCCTCCCTTCCTATAAGAGTGTGAACCTTGCATCCCTGCCCTTTGTCCTGGCACCACTTTCCCGCTTCTCCTCACTAAGACCTCACCCATTTCTTCCCCCGTTGTGGATCCTGGGGCGTGGGAGGGGTAAGAAAAGGGTGAAAGGTTGTGTGAGTGCATCTTTGAGTGTGGTGGTGAGTGGGCGTTGCCACTCTCTGCCCTATGATGATAAGGCCTCACCCCTATCAGGACGTGTAGAGCCAACCACTATCCTGAGGGGTTGTTTTCCTCCATGTATTGAGTGGAGTCCCGTAGGGATGGGCGAACGCGGATCGGAAGTTTGGACCAAACTCGACCAGTTAAGTCGACCAAACCGAACTTCCGAACCGAACTCGATTTTCAAACCAAACCGAATTTCCGAACTCGGTTCTGTTCACCCATCCCAAGAGTCCCGTGAGCACGTGGGGGATTTGAGAGTGGAAGGCGTGTGAGGGAGATTCCTACTGTGTCCGTGGGCTTTCCCCTATCTGTCCCTACCTACCCTAACACCCACGCAGAGTGCGTTGCAGTAGTCCAATCTCGAAATGATAAATGCATGGATGATGGTGGCCAGATCAGAGCCTGAGATATAAGGTCGAAGACAATGAACCAGATGGAACTACAAAAAACACTCGTTGACACAGCCACCACCTGGGCATCCTGAGTTGAGGAGCACTCCCAGAGTCCGAACCTGAGGGACCAAGAAAGGATGCACCCCATCAATGATGGAACCTCCACTCCCTTCCCCCTTCCCACCAACATCACCCCTGTCTTATTGGGATTCAGCTTCAGACGGCTCGTCCTCATCCAATCCCCCACCGCAGCCAGGCACCAGGTAAACAGTGAGACTGCAGGGCCTGGGTCAGATGAAAAGGAGAGGTAAAGCTGGGTGTCATCAGCATATTGATGGCACCCAACCTCAAACCCTCTCATGATCTTGCCCAAAGGCTGCATTTACACATTGAACATGAGAGGGGATAAAATAGATCCCTGAAGAACTCTACACGTGAGATCCCGGGGGGGGGTGATGTAAAGTCCCCCAGTTCCACATGCTGAGTTCCTACAGCCAGGAAAGAGTGGAACCATTCATGAACAGTTCTGCCCAACCCAGCACGGTCCCACAGGTGAGTCACCGATATCTCATGGTCAACCGTGTCAAAGGCCGCTGACAGATCTAACAAAATCAAAAGAGTGGGCCAACCTCGGTCCAACTCCTGGTAGAGATCATCAACCAAGGCCACAAGCGCAGTCTCAGTGTCCTACCCTGGACGAAAGCCAGACTGAGGGATCAAGGAAGCCGATGCGGTCCAGATGCCCCTGGAGCTGCTGGGCCACCACTCGTTCAATAACGTTCCCTAAAAAGGGAAGGTTAGAGACCGGCCAATAACTGGAAAGGGAGTCAATGTCAAGAGATGGCTTCTTGAGCAAAGGTCGCACCACCGCCTCCTTCGGGCACCCCATAACCTTGCCCTCCATAAGGGAGGCATTGGCAACCCCCACCAGCAATGACCTCAGTGTCTCCCAGCTGGCTTTCAGCAGCCAGGATGGACAGGGATCGAGTTCGCAAGTTGTGACCCTCACAGGTCCGAGCACCTCCGCTGCATCAGTGGGCGATACCTGCTGAAACTGATTCCACAAAACCAGACCTGATGGGTCATCCATAACTTCAGGTAACACCTACCACATCAAGCACAGCATCAAAATCATGGTGGATATGAGCGGTTTTGTTCACAAAATACTCAATGAACATGTCACAGTGGGCACTGGAAGATTCTAGTTCTAGGAGGAGAGAAGCTGGACTGACCAGCCCCTTTATGACCTGGAAAAGTTCATCTGGACGAGACTTTGCGGATGATATGATGGTAGCAAAGTACCTCCTCTTTGCTGCCTGCATAGTCATAGTAGAGGCCTTTAATGCAGCTCTATGCCACAATCAGTCAGCTTCAGTACAAGTACTGTGCCACTGTCACGCTAACCATCTCCCCACCTGCTTCAGCTTACACAGATATTCCATGAACTATGGAGCCCTGCGTCACCTTTGCTCAGGGAGCAGATGCCTGGGAGCCATGTGGTCGATGGCCTCGGCTAACAAGTGTTCCAGAAAAGAAGAAGGTCGTTACGTAATTGGCCATCGAGGTCGGAAGGTATACCCCCAGGGCATTCCGGAACCGCTCTGGTTCCATAAGTCTCCTGGGGCGAACCAAAAAAAACCCTTCTACTACACCCTGCTGGGGGCAGACATGCACCGGGAGACTGGCCCGCAGGAGATAATGGTCTGTCCATGACAAAGGCACAGATGACACCTCCCCCAATAACAGGCCCCCCGCCTCAAGGCCGGTGCAAAAAACCAGATCCAGAGTATGCCCTCCCCCTCGTGAGTCAGGCAAGATACCACCGGAGAGAGACCCATAGTTGCCATGGTGGCCATGAACTCTTGCTCCGACCCCTTAATACTGGTGTTGGCATCTATACTGAAATCCCCTAAGACCAACAGTCTTGGGGATCGCAATACCACCTCCAAGACCAGATCGGCTAGAGCAAGTAGAGATGCTGCCGTACAGAAGGTGCACGGTATACAAGCAGCAGCCCCAATCTGTTTCCATTAGCCAAATCAATCATGAGATAAAGGCTCTCTATACCAGATGGGGTTTGCACTGGATATCTCCGTACAGACCAAATGTCCCTAAAAATAATGGCTACACCCCCTCCCCTCCTCCACTCCTCCCCCTGTCCCTCGGCACCATCTCAGTGTTCAGCCAGGTCTCTGTGATACACACCAGGTCGACTGCCTGGTCCAGGATCAAATCCCAGATTGTAAAGGACTTATTTATGACCGATCTAGCATTTAACAGCAGCAAAATACGGCCAGGGGCCCTTCCAACCTCAACCACCTCACTACCTGACCTGGGGGCATGAGGGGAACAGGTACTAGGCACCTTGGCCCCCTCCGAGATCGTATAGGCCTCCCTGAGGGACCATAGTTCCGCCAGTCCATCACGAACCCTATGGCCGTGGGCCCCGCCCAGGTCAGTCCCTCCCCACCACCACCACCCGTGGCTGAATTGCCAGGCAGGTGAGGGAGACCCCCATCCCCCCTCCACCCACCCACCCTCTCAAGCCTCACTAATTATCCACGGCTCTCATAGCCACCATTATCTTGCACCCCACAGCCCCTTACCAAACAATGGGAGTCCTCCCCCCCACAATTCCCCAGTCCCACTAAGGGCCATGCCTAAGGGCCCTTTAGCACGGCCCTTAGGTGCCCTGCTGAGTGGCCCCACTCCCTCAGAAGTCTGTCCGGGTAACCCTGGCCCAGCCCCCTCTCCTCCTACAGGGAAGGGATTTAGTGGGAAACAAATGCCGACAGATAGAGGGGAGCAAGGCCATGAAGAGCGTTGAAAGTGACAGCAAGGAGCTTGTACTGAATGTGTTTGGGCAGAGGGAGCCAATAGGCATGGAGGGACCGGACATAATGAATGCGGTGGGCGAGGTCGATGACCTTGCCAGCAGAGGGTTGAACAGAAGTGAGAGGGGCAAGGTGCAAGTGGGAAAGGCCAGTTAGAGAGAGTAGTCAAGGCCCCCCCCCCTCCAGTCATCGCCAGGTTTTGGGGCAGGGGCAGCGGCTGCCTAAGGCAGCCTAGGACAGCAAATATTCTTGCACCGGCCCTGGGCAGGCCACTGAAATGCAGGGATACCAGAAGCAGTGGTGAGCTGGCAAAGGGGGAATCACATTGTGTGAATGAGTGCTGTGCCACTGTATTGGGAAAGTACCTGTAATCATTTCTCTTAGAGATGTTGGGGAATTTATTATTATTGCTAGAGCACCAGCAACAGGCCTGGGCTGAACAGTCATGATAAGCGACAGGTCGCTGCCCCAAGGGACTTACAATTTAAATCACAGGGGGGTGCATGTCATTTTTGTTATATCAATAACGAAAAAGAAAATTGTCATTTTCGTTTTCATTATTGCAATAATGAAAACAACAAAAAAAAAGAATAGCAAAATCAATAATGATCACAAAAGTCGTTATTTTATTTATTTATTTATTAAAAATTTATATCCCGCCCCTCCTGCCCACAGGGCAGCCTGGGGTGGTGAACAACATTAATTTAAACAGTATAAAATTTTAAAACAATTTAAAAATACAATATGTGGGGAAGCCCCCCACCCCTACCCCTCGCCAAAAGCCTGATGGAACAGCCAGGTCTTACATACACGCCAAAACAGCAGGAGAGTGGGAGCCAACCGAGCCTCCTCCGGGAGCGAATTCCACAGAACAGGGGCGGCCACAGAAAAAGATCTCACATCGGTGGCCACCCGCCTCGCCCGGGGAACCTCCAAAAAGGCTCCCACGGACGATCTTAAGGGTCGCACGGGCACATGGGGAGTGAGGCGGTCCCGCAGATAAGCAGGGCCCAGACCGTGAAGGGCTTTAAAGGTTAAAACCAGCACCTTGAACCTGGCCTGGTGCTTTATAGGCAGCCAGTGCAGAGCCCGGAGCACTGGTGTCATGTGCTCCCTGCGACCCGCCCCCGTCAGGAGAGGGGCTGCCGCATTCTGCACCAGCTGCAGC
>QEPC01011928.1:1063040-1073822 GCA_003113815.1 Sphenodon punctatus | reverse complement strand
TCGCAGATTTCCCGCGGAATTCCCCTCCCCCCGCGGAATCTCCTGCCCCGCTTACCCCAGCGCAGAATTTCTAGCCTGCGCTGCGGGGACGTGGGGCAGGAGATTCTACGGGGGAAGGGGAATGAACAAACCCTCGGGGCTTCCCCTCCCCAGCCTCCCCAGTTGCCAGGGCTTGCCTCCCCCCCCCCTCCCGTTTAGATAATTAATTCACTTACCAGTGATGGCAGCAACAGCTGCTCCATCCAGCGCGCTCGTACTTCCTGGCCCCTCCCGATGGGGCCTCTCAGGGCGACGCAGCCGGATGACGTCATCCAGCTTCGTCGCCCTGAGAGACCCCGTCGGGAGGGGCCAGGAAGTACGAGCGCGCTGGACGGAGCAGCTGTTGCTGCCATCACTGGTAAGGCAATTCCTTTTCTAAAAGGAAGGGGGAGTCAAGCAAGCCCCGGCAGCTGGGGAGGGGAAACCTCGGCAGCTGGGAAGCCCTGAGGGTTTGACCAGTGCGGGGGGAGGAGGCAAGCCAAGCCCCCCCCCGAGGCGCAGAATTGGGCCCTGGCTCCCACAGAATTTTTAAAAAAAATCCGCGGAAGAATCGGGGCCCTGGCTTTAACCGCCTGCTCTCCCGCTTCAAACACCGCAGGCCCTCAGTAAACCAAGGAGACCTGCGGGAGACTCGGGAGGGCAACGGACGCCTGGGAGTCACTCTGTCAATGGTCTCAGTCAACAAGGTGTTCCAGAAGGCTACGAGATCATTGACCGAGCGGGTGTCAAGGTCCAGGGGAAACTGCCCCAGAGCATTCTGGAACCGATCCGGTTCCATAAGTCTCCAGGGGCGAACCAATCTAATAGGTCCTGCACCCTGCTGGGGATAACATGCACCAGGATGCACACCTTAAGGAGGTAATGGTCAGACCATGACAAAGGCTCTACCCCCTTAACCCCTACTAACTGACCCTCTGCCTCAAGGCCGGTGCAGAAAACCAAATGCAGTGTATGTCCCTCCTCATGTGTGGGGCCACAGATGATTTGGGACAGGCCCATGGTTGTCATTGATTCTGTTATTGCCTGGCAGTCATTTTTTGGAGGGAAATGTGGAGAGGGGAGGAGGGAGCAACATCTCGGAGCCAGAAACAGTGTTGAACTCTTGAACTGGGAGGGGAAGTACCTAATGGTTGTATCTCTGGCCAATGAGCAGCGCAAGCAGATCCCAGCAGTTGAATAGCACCCTGTGATTAATCAATGCCTCTGCCTCCCAGAACCAATCAGGAGGGCTCTGGGGGAGGGCACTGCAATCCTTAATATTGTAGGGATGGGCTGCTTCACTCTGTGTTAGCTCCCTTGCTTGTCAGGGTGCGTTTGCAGAAGCTGCTGGTGCTTGCACTAGAAATCCTCCCATATATATCTCCCTTATTCCCTTTCCTACCACCCAATCCTTATTCCTTAGGTACGCACATATATAGCGAGAGAGAGAGAGAGAATAGAGATCGATTAGACATAGTAGCTATACCGCTGAGTTTTCCTTTTCTTTTCCCCTGTCTGTTTCCCCCTGTTCATATATTATATAGATATAGATATTAGTTGTATATATAGAGAGAGAGATTAGATATTTAGATACTAGGCTGTTTTATTATATATATTAGGATTATAGGATAGGAATATTTTGTATTATACATAGGTTAGGTTTAGCTTAGATTCTGTATACATTATATAAATAAAACTACATTTCTGTATCACAATGAGAAGGGGAAGGAGTTCAACTTCTGACACTAATTCTTCACTGGCACACGAAATCAATACCGATACCAACAATAAAATCTATCTTTGAAATCGGTACCGATACCAACAACAATGGGTGATTTCAGACATTACGGGCGGGCTGTTCACCACAGTGGATCCGCAGTGGGGGTGAACAAAACAACCACTCCCCGGGGTGAAGAAAAGCCCCAAACAGACGTGATGGGACTGGGACCACGACCGGGAATCGGGTCGACAGATCATGGACCGGGGCAGCGCAACAGACGTGATGCCAATCCCCAGCCGTGGTCAAAACTCCCAGAAGACACCGGGCAGGGGTGGGACACACACATGGCCGCCTGAGGGCAAACGAAGCCAAAAGGCACTAAAGGCAACATCCACACAAGGGAAACGGGAAGGAAGGGGGGAAGAGGGAGAAGAGGCTGACAGGTACCACACACAGCACGCACACAGACAGCGGACCCGCAGCGGTACACACAGCATGACCACACGCCCGGGCACGCGCGCACGCGCACGCACACACACATGTGCACACACACAAGGGAAAGGTCGGGTAGGGGGGCAGGGGCGCCCGGAAAAAAACACAAGGAACAACGGGAGCAGGGGGGGGAGAGGGAAGAGGGGGGGCACCGCAAAGGGGCAGGGCAGGACACATGCTGCAGCAACCCCCACCCCCACAGCACCACAGTCCACATAGGCGCCCCCACAGCAACATAGCCAGTCTCGCAAAAGGGGGGCCTGGACCCCGGGACCAAGGCATGATGGGGGCCCGCAATGCACAGCGATCCCGGCAGAGAAGGTCCAGGAGGAGAAAGGTGGCCCCACAGTCACAGAGGGGCAGATGGAGGCCAGCCAGGACAGGCGGAGCTGTGCTGCAGGTCCAACGACACGCACACACACCCCGGGGAAGCAACATGGCCCAGTCCGGGGGCTTCCGAACCCCCAGGTCACACAAGCACCCAAGATGTGGGAGGCGCAGCAGGTGGCAGCGCCGGCGGGAGCGGACCGGTAGCTGGACACGGGCGGGTCAAGAGGCCACACAGAGCGCCACACCCAGGCACTAGGACGTGCAACTGGGGGGGCCCGGAGGGGGCCCAGGGCCACAGGCAGGGGCAGAACCAACCCACGAAGCAGGCCGGAACACACCATGGCGGAGACATCAGGGCAGGAGCAGGCAGCGGGGACCGACCCCCCCCCGGATCGGGGCGGGGGCCCACACGGGGCCAGGATGCCGGGGGGGCGGGAGGAGCAGTAGGAGTCACAGGCTGCTGCTGGGGGCCACTGCGGGCCCAGGGCCCGGGTGCCCCACCCGGTGAACTAGGTGGGGCCAATGGAGCAAGCCCCGGTGGTACCCCTGCACGGACATGTGGTACACGATCAGGTAGTACGCCTCAAAGGGATCATGAATGGTGAGAGCCAGCTGGACGTCCACATGGGACCACACCCCCAACAGGCCCGACATCTCTGCCGCGGAAGACTCCGGCACACAGCAGGCAAAGATGTCCAAGCTCCAGCAGCCGGTGGTACACCGCCCCACGGGTGCGCTGGTACCCATGCGCCCCGTGAACACAGGAAAAGTAGGACACGGCCAAGGCAGGGCCACCCTCAGCAAGGCACAGCGTGTAGGCACTCATACCCCACACAACCAGCACAGACACAGTCTCTGTCCCGGTCCAGGGCACATGAGAGCACCGCTTGTCCGGGATGTACCCCTCAGGGAAGCGAACCAGCCCCAGGGCCTCCGTATGCAGCCGGCAATCACGAGCGCTCGCCTCATAGCTGAAGTAATGGAGTCCAGAGCTTAAGCTCTCAATGGCACCCGCACGGCTGCCCGGGGTGCCCAGGAGCAGCTGCACGGCCGGAGTATGCCACAGGTCACAAAGAGACATGGTCTCGCGGAAGGTCCAGACATGGGGGGCCCCATGGGGGCCAGGGAGCGGGAGCCCCGTGGATGGGCAGCCAGCCATGGTCCGGCACGATAGGGAGAATAACACAGAGTCCTGGGGGCACACACACCCTCCAGGGCTGGGAGGGGCTCCGAGGGGCCCCAAGTACAGGAAATGCGGCCGCGGACCACAACATTGTAGCACAACAGAGCGAGGCATGGGGTACGGACCTGGCACAGCTGCACAACACAACAGCGAGCACACTGTCCAGCTAATCGCACCTCCAAGGCCATCCTGTAGCAAACAGCTGGGGGAGGGGGGCCGGGGTGGTGCCGGAGATAGCTGATGGAATGCAGCTGTCCTGGGAGTGCACAGACCCGCGCGCCCGTGCAGGGGCGAGCCCAGGGGCCCCGCCTGCTGGTGCGCCCAATTGCACGCACTCATGCCCCGGCCCCTCGGGGGGGGCCATGGACGCCCAGGGGCCCACCCCCGGACAGCCCTGCCATCAGAGGCCCTGTATAACTGCTCCCAGCCCCCCCTTGGGCTCCACCACCATGGCTCAGGGCACAGCGCATCTCCAGGACGGATTGGCAGGCTGCCAGCTGGAGCCTGACCCAGCCCGCAGTGCTCCGTTGGGCTGCCAGGAACCTCCTCTGGGCAAGGGAGACCCTGTGCCAGGCAGCCCTGCTTGCTATGCCCATAGCCAGATGCATATGGGTTGCAGAGCGCCCACAGGCTTGGTGGGCTCGGGTGCTGGCCCACTGGGAAGAGCCAGAATGGAGGGCCCACTTTTGGATGAGCAAGGGCACCCTGCTCCACCAAGCAGAGCTCCTCACACCCTGGCTGGAGCGTCAGTACATCTCCTTGCGGGACCCCATCCCCATGGTCCAGCGGGTGGCCATAGTGGTCTGGGTCCTTGCTACGCCCGACTCCTGCTGGTCAGTGTCCCAGCACTTCGGGGTGGGGCTCAGCACTGTCACCTGCATCCTCCGGGATGTGTGCGAGGTGGTGGAGGGAGTGCTCCTGGACAGAATGACCCAGCTTGTGGACCAGGGTGCTGTGATGGCGGGCTTCGCGGCCAGTGGCTTCCCCAACTGCATGGGAGCCATGGATGGCACCCACATAGAGATCCTCCACCCGGCCGCCGGGGAGGCCCTGGAGTATGTGAACCGGCACAGTTACTACTCCCTGCACCTGCAGGGGGTGGTGGATCATCGGGGCTGGTTCATAGACATCTACACGGGCAACTCCGGCAGTAGTCACGACACCAGAATCATGACCATCTCCCCCTTCTATGCCCGGATGTTCCGGGGGGACTTCGCGGACATGGGCATGAGGTGGATCGAGGGGGTCCCGATGCCCCCCTGTATTCTGGGGGACCCAGCCTACCCCCTCACCCAGTGGTTGATGAAGGTCTACCCTGTACCGAAGACCCCTGTGGAGGTGTTATACAATACCCGCCTGTGTTCCAGCCGGACCGTGGTGGAGCGTGCCTTCGGGGCCCTCAAGCAGCGCTGGAGGAGTGTAGCTGGGCGCCTGGATTACACCGTCTCGACCTCGGCCCTGGTGATCGGTGCCTGCTGTGTGCTCCACAATGTCTGCGAAACCGAGGGGGAGGCCCTGGAGTACCCCGAGCCCCACCGGCCCCCCGGTCCCGTGCCCCTGTATGTGAACGCAGAAAACCCCAGTGAGTATCGTTACGCCAAACGGATCCGGAATGCCCTGGCGCTGCATATTGCCTGGGGGGGCCAGGTGTGAGGGACTCCCCCCCCGGGGCCCCACCCGCGGTTCCATGGCCATGCCCCTGCCCATGTGGTCCCCCACCCCTGTCCCCCACAAATGGGAGCGTGAGCCACACTAGTGACTGGAGCCTTTATTTACCCCACGTGCACACATTCACCCGGACCCGCCACCCCTGCATTGCCCAGTCCCCTGCAGTGACCCCCATCATGTCGCCCTCCCCCTCCCCCCCTTCCCCCATCCCCCCTTGCTTCCTTGGCCATCCCCGTGAGTGCCCGCTGGGGCCCATGGAGCTCTAGAGCTCTCCTCCCCCCCGCTGTCCGTATTTCCTCCAGTGTCCTGTGCCACCTCCTGGTCCGGCAGGGGGGCGGGCCATGGGGGGGAGAGGGAGGCCGGGGCCCCGGGTGGCCCCTGGGGGGGCTGCACCCTCCGGAGTGCCGGGAGCACCGGGAGGCGGATGCGCGGCCCCTGAGAGCGTGGGGGCGCCTGGGCAGGGGGAGGGGTCGTGAAGGGTCCCGGTATTGGGACCTGGGCAGGCAGGGTGCCCGGGGGGTGCACCTGCCATCACATAGGCACACATCGTGCCGGCGTGCAGGAGCAGGGAGGTCCCAATATCATGAGACCTGTCCATTTTGGCTGTGTGGTCCCACACCATGTCTGTGATGGCCTGCTCCAGCCTCCCGAGCGCCTCCACCTGCCTGCTGTGTTCCCGGCGTTCCCGCCTCCGCTCCAGGTGCACCTCGGCCTGGAGCCTCTGGTCCCTCACCTCATCCTGCTCCAGGGACCACTCGATGGCCGCCTCCATGTGGGCCACGGCCTCGATCATCCTCTCCCCCTGTTGCGCCGCGTTCTGGATGATCTCTTGTGCCTGTTCCTCCCTCCGCCTGCGGACCCATGCCCAGTACTCCCGCATGCGCTGCACTGGGGCCACGGGCCCTGGGGACGCCGGCTGCGAGGGTTGCCCTGTGGGTAAGAGAGGGTGAGTCCAGTCCTGCCCCTGCCCCCTGCCCAGGATGGTGCTGGGGCCCCTTGGGGCCCCCGGGCACCTCTTCCGGGCCCTCCCCACCCCGCCTGCCTCACCTGGTTCCTGCACCTGCTGTCTGGCCTCCTCGGCAGCTGCCAGCTCGGTCTCCCAGGTCCGTTCCGGGGGTGTTCCATGACCTGCAGGTGAGGGAGGGGGCTGTGGGTGCTGGGGTGCGCGTTTGGGAGACCTGGGACTGGGACCCCTCCCACTGCATGCCAGATAGAAATGACCCCTTGGTTGGAATAAATGGGTGTGATGCTGGTTTATGCCAGGTAGGTAGGTTGGTTAAACAAGTAGGTCAGTGCGGTGTTGGTTTATGCCAAAATGGCACTGGTCCTGTGTCTTACTTTTCCTTTAATTGCATGGAGAAATGTTAAGCTGCAGAGGCTGCTCCCTGGCACATGGATGCGCCGTTGCCGCTTGCCGAGGATTGCTCCCTAACTCAGCCTGGGAAGAGGGGGCTGCGCTGAGAGTTAATTTATATTCCTGAAACACAGCTCGTTTCTCCTACCATCGATAACCCAATGCAAACAGAGATAAGCCAGATAAAAACAAAACTAGGTCACTTCACCAGCACAGTGACACAGCCGGCGCGCACCTATTCCTCGTCTGGGCTGAGAAGTCAACTCTCTTCCCCAGCCCCCCACTCCGTATCTCTGCCTTTTTAAAAAGCACCTGAGACCTTTGCAGGATTATTAGCCAAATAGACACAGCTCCCGGCTGCCTTGCACAACTACAGAGACAGGGTGCCGGCGGGTGACTGGCCCAGAGAGCAAGAGACGGCATTGAGGAGGGAGGATCTTTTGGAGAATTCTGGGGGGAAAGTTACTTTTTTGAGGCTTGTGTAAAAATTGGGGAGGGGGGGGGATTTTAAAGCCCCAGGGCCAGCAGAAGCCCTGGCCCTGTGATCAGTGGAGGCCCTGCATGAAGATCACTCCTGGTCCTAGTATTCTCAGGACCCGTGATCCTGAGACTCTGGGATGAGCTATTTCTGTGGGGCACCCTCCCCCTGACCGCTCCTCTCAGCACTAGGGTGGCCAGATATGCAAATGTTAGAGGACACTTATGAGAAATACAGGTTGCAGGGTTGCGTTGGAACCAGTGTAGCCCTGCAACCTGTATTTCTAAGGTGTCCTCTAAAATCTGCATATCTGGCCACCCTACTCAGCACATGGGGAGGCTGCTTCTTGTGCAACCCTCCCCCCAACCCCCTCACTTCACTTCACTTCCTAGGGTGTGGAAACAGGGCCCTTCAAGATGGAGTGAAAGGAATGGGGCTATGGATGGTGGGGCCATGGGGGCTATGCAATTTATTTTTGCCCTGGGCCCCGCAAATTCTAAGGCCGGCCCTGTTCAAGCCAGTCTCAGAATTTGGGAGGGTGGAGGGGGGGAGTCCTGATTTTGAAACATTTTGGGTCACCCAGCCTGCTCCTCCAAGAGGTCATTCTGTTCAGCCAAAACCGATTTGTAGTTGCCCATGTGCGGATCAAATTTGGGTATTGGTTCCTGAAAATTAACAGCCCGTTTTGAATTTTTGGCATTTGCTACATTTATCACTTCAATGTTCCTCAGTTTGGTATTTGCAACTTCATTTAATACTTTAGAGAGCACACCCGGACTTTAAAAAGAGGTGGGCCAGGGTCCACCCACTTATTTATTAATATTATTATTATTTAATTATTATTATTAGCATTTGTGTAGCGCCAGCTGTGTACCTGGTGCTTTACAGAACAATAAGATAGACGCGGTCCCTGCCTACAACTTACAATCTAATAGTCATGGAGGGGGGAGACAAGGAGAGGGGACACAGGGAGAGTGTCACGGGTTGGAGGGCCAAACCTCACTTTACCGGGTTTTGGTGACTCAGTTTCCCTTGCGCACAGCCCTCTTCAATTAGTTTCTCTCTCTGGCTAATTCAAGCCTGCCGCAAGGACAAATCCTTTGTCACTCAAGGGCCCGATCCTTCCCGTTTACAGACTCTTTACTCTCTGGGTTCATAAGAGCTTGAGGGCTCTTGTTGCTCACTTGTGTTCCAATGTTAGACACAGACACTTCTTCATAAAGATAAGTTTATTGATTTACATAAGCAAGATAGTTGATACAGAGTGGTTACTAGAAATCAAAGGTAAATATAACGCATTCCTGATCTATATTGGTTGAGTTCCTAAATCAGCATCTTACCCTATAAAGGTCCATAAGCTTCTGGTTCCTCAGTCATAAAGGTAGAATGACTGGGCACTGACTTCTTAGTTGGTAGAGAGCAAAATCATGCCTCTCAGTTCATGGTTTCCCCAGCCTTGCTGCTGGCAGCTTTTTGTATGCAGATGTAACTGCTGGCTCTCAGAGAGTACCCCCTCAAGGTGACTAACTGGCCTCTCTAAGTAGTCTTCCTCTTTCTTTGTCTCTGTTTTCCTGCCTTGGGGAAAACCTGAAGTGTGCCAGGCAAACATAAAGGTCCATCTGCATCTCCACAGGGTTCCATCTGGCAAGTGTTCCCAAATACACATTTGTATCTCTTTGCATTTCCTGGAGCCTGTCACGTGTTACAGTCCTAATTTGAGTTTTACAGTTTTCAATTGTAACATTACATACATGTAGAACCTTTTGCTTTACATATTTACCAGATTTGTAGTCTACATGTAGGCCTGTGTTACACACGTGTGACCCTATGTTCCTCCGTGACAGAGAGACAAGGGGAAAATAACATTCAAGTGGAAGCAAAGTCTCAGGTGCATGTGCTTGGCTTGGTTGCGGTTAGGCAGGAGTCTGCAGGGAGGACAGACAGTAAACATTGAAAGGAAAGTTCTAACAGGCGTCAGGAAAGGCGGCGAGGAAGAGGTGGGTTTTGGCACCCCTCCCCCACACCATAGAGTTGTAGGTGGATCACCCATAATGCTATGGCATTGCCGGGACAACCCCTGGGGCATCAGCCATTGTTCACTGAGTAGACGGACCGCAGCCCCACCTCTGACTAGTGCCCCAGGTTTGGGAAAGGTCGCTCCACTGGCGGTGCTCCTGGATGTTCCAGAGGCACCACCAGCGGGGCTGCCCCAAAGCTTGGACAGCCTGTCCCCCTCTGCTCCACCTGCCTGGGCGTTAGAGGGGGCAGAGGTATGGGAACTGTCCATGGGAAGACACCGTTTTGCTGTGTTGCCTGCAGGCTCAAGAGTAGGGGTGACCAAGCGGTAGATCGCGATCTACCCGTAGGTCAACAAGTTAGTCTCCAATAGATCATGGTGCAGGGAGAGGGACCATCACCTCAGAGATCACCTCTGTGGAGGAGAGCGGGACCAGCACCCCCAGGAGTGGCATCTCCTGTGGAGGAGAATGGCTAGGAGAGCTCCTCAAGGCTGGCAAGAAAATCCCTCTCTCAAGGGGAGTGCTCTATTTCTTTCCACTCCTTAGGCCAATTTCTAAGATACCCCAGAGCTAGGAGTCAGCAGTAGGAGGATCCCAGCCTGGATCACCAGAGTCTACAGGAGAAGCCCTGTGGGTCACCTGTGGCTGATGCCTGGATCAAGTGGATGCATCTGGTCACCGAGTTTTCAAGCAGGACAGACAGATTTGGCTGCCTGGAGGCTTGGGTGGAAAGGGGATGGATGGCTAGGGGCTGTTTTCCTCCCCCAGAAGAGTGGTGGTGATTGAGGCCTGCTATCATCTGCTCTGCCCACACATATATATATCAGAGGACCAGGCCGTCTAGTGGCAGCAACCTTTGGGTAGCGGCCGAGGATCAGACTAATGGTCCATGACTATTCTTGGACTTTTAGTGGCCAGTGTGGTCATGGCCATGAAGCCTTCCTGCCCTGGAGAAGATGTGTTTCTTGTTGGAATGTGCAACAGTCACAAGTAAAAGCCCATTGCAAGCCTTGCAAGCTCAATATGCGGCTTGTCCAGTAGGGGGAGGGTCAGGGGATGAAACAGGGTTTTTTTCTCCTTGTCTCCTCTCTTCTTCTCTCTCTGTCCTCCATCTTGTCCCGTGCAGTCTGTATAGTATGGAAGCATGTCTTCTGAGCTCTTAGTAAAGTTCTGTTTTGAAGAAACTTCTGCTGTGTATTATTGAACAGAAAGCTAACTCTATAATAGGTTATGGGCCCAGGACATATTCAAGGCAATTTTGAAGACTAGAAGCAGCCCAGAAGGAGTGCAGACTGTGAAAGAAAACTCCCAGACAGAGAGGCCTACTAACTGTGGGTAAGAAGGCCTGAATCCCAGAAGGGGAAAGGGAGGGAAGCAAGTATGGCAAGCAGCTCAGAGCTCAGACTTTCAGTAGGAAAGCTGAACAATGTAAACTACCAATTGTGGAAGTTTAAAGTGGAAATGCTGCTGTCTAAAGATGATCTATGGGAGGTGATTACCACGAACAGACCAGCAGCAAAT
>QEPC01011928.1:1043289-1054913 GCA_003113815.1 Sphenodon punctatus | reverse complement strand
CCTAGGGGCAGGGACCGTGTCTATTTTATTACTTTGTAAAGTGCCAGGTACACTGCTGGCGCTATATAAATGTTTGTTAATAATAATAATAATAATAATAATAATAGCAAAACAGGAGAGAGCTTGTGACACTTAACGCACCAAACAGCCTTTTTATAATGCAGAGCAATGGGTATTGGCTAGCGAACAGCCTTGAGGGCGCCAGGGCAGGAAGAAAACTCTAGTCTCATCTTGAAGCACAGGAGGTTCGGCCTTGCCCAGAGGGATGGGGCCTGGATGTTCTGAAGAGATAAAGAATGTGGTCAGGAGATAGTGATGTGAGACCCTGCACCAAGCATACCAGCATAACATTCTCCAACCCAGAGGACTATATAAGCAGAAGCCCGAACCATGGCACATTGTCTCCAGTGCTACTGGCCACTAGCTTTGCAGTGAGTCACTGGGTTGTTGATCCTTCCCGTCACTCTCAAAAGATCCAGATACAAGGGGCACCTCTCCCGGGTATGGACCCCCGGGTCCTCACCTGTACCAACCTCTCCAAACCAACGCTCGCCACTGTGGTCTGTAGGACACGTAAGAAACGTGTATTTTGAATGTGTTGAGTAGCCAGGGCTAGATCTATCCAAGATGGTGAGTTATCTGTGTGGTTAAGAATAAAATAGTGTTGTACCCAATTAAATGTTTGATTTGTGGTGTGGGGATGACTAAGATCCCAATTGGGAATTGTGCTTGGGAGGGAGACCAGGTCAATTCCGATTTAACAAAGAGTGTTAGCACTAGGGGTGGGAATATCGGTATCGGATAAATCCGATTCACCCGATAATCAGGTATATTGGATTAATCCGATAATCCGATAATCACCGGTATTGGCATACCGGATTTTTAACATTGGCCACTTTACCGTTTCTTTTTTACATTGTGGCCATTGAAGTAAATGGCCGCAATGTAAAAAACCCCGGTAAAGCGGCCAATGTTAAAAATCAGTATGCCGATACCAGTAAATCTGATACCGGGGAGATCCGATACCGATAAATCCGGTATCTGGTATTTTCCCCGGTGTCCCATCCCTAGTTAGCACCAGTCAGTGCTAGTGGGGCTGCAGGCGCCGCGGAGAGCAGTGAACAGTGCTTAACTGAGTGCAGCTGTGAGGTGGCGTAGCTGAGGCTGACCCTGAGGATAAATCTGGACCAGAGGGCAGTTAGGAGGGGGCAGCTGAGCAGGACTGAGTGAGCCAGGACAGACTGAAGCGGCTCAGTCTGTGGGAGGCAGCAGAAGGAGAAGGACCTCTCCACGCAGCCCTCCTGTAAGCAACTAGGAAGAGCTGTCGAGTGGGGAATAGCTCCGAGCCAGCCTGGGAGAACGTGGAAGGAGGCGGCAGCAGCAGGTGAGGCGCCTGCCTCCAAGCAAACCCAGCCAGAGGGCAGTCAGAGCCGGTGGAGATTGGGAGGCTGTTTAATGGTCTTGCTGAAGTAGGAATTGGACTGAGCCCAGCCTCCTACAAAACCCTGAGGCAGAGTGGATTGCCCTGAGCCAGGAGAGCTGCACCTGGCTGACAGAGTCTCCATAGGGAGCCAGGAGGCCTAAAGCCTGGCTAGGGTGGAGAATTGTACAATACCGCTATGTGGAGACACTGTCTGTTGATATGTAGAGACTTTGTGTTCTGAGTAAAGACCATGCTGAATAAGGATATAAGGAGCTGCCTAAATGAGTCAGACCAACGGTCCATCTTAGGCCAGTATTGTCACAACCTGACACTGCAGCAGGGTTTCAAATCCAGTTCTCCAGGATCCCCGGCAGAGGCCTCACCCAGGCGTGCTACCTGAAACCCTCCAGGATCCCCGGCAGAGGCCTCGCCCAGGCGTTCTACCTGAGACCCTCCAGGATCCCCAGCAGAGGCCTCATCCAGGCGTGCTACCTGAGACTCTCCAGAATCCACGGCAGAGGCCTCACCCAGGCGTGCTACCTGAGACCCTCCAGAATCCACGGCAGAGGCCTCACCCAGGCGTGCTACCTGAGAACCTGAATCAAAGATACGGGGATTGAACTTGGGACCTTGTAGATGCAACGCATACGCTCTACAACTTGAGCCCCACGACCCACCCCTGAGACAAGTGATTGGAGAGTTAATTCCCACGTGAAAGTGACTTGGTGAGTCTGATCTGCGGGGGATGTACACCCCGGGAGACTCGCCCTGCTACACTTCCACTCCCAGAAATGTTGTTATCCCTTCTCTCATGCTTCCCTCTATGCCTGGACCTCCATCCCTGAACATGTTCAGAACCTAAGAAGTGCCATACTAGGTCAGACCAATGGTCCAGCAAGCCCAGCATCCTGTCTTCGACAGTGGCCAATCATGGTCATTTGGGAAAAGTACCCGATAGGTCACAATGGGGTAATACATTCCCTGTTGTTCACTCCCAACAGTAAAAGACTACATTCCCTCAAATCTATCTGGCTCATAGCTACAAATGGACCTATCCTCCATGTTTGCTCTGCTTCCTCCCATCCTCCCTCCTACAAACCCTACCTCTTCTGTCAGGCTTTCCCTAGCGCTTCACCTCCATGGACAGCTCACTGATGCTCCTCCGACTCTCTTATCATTCAGGGCGTGATAAATCAGTAATTATCTGCAAACTCCCAATTCACTGTAACCGAGCCAAGAACGTGAACCTGAGCTCTCGCATCCTCGTGAATGTCACATCCCTTGTCTCTCCCTCTGTTCCCCCTTCCCTGTCTCCCCTTTAGATTGTAAGCTCTCGGGCAGGGACTGTGTCTATCTTCTGTAAAGCGCCAGGTACATCGCTGGTGCTATATAAAAGCTTATAATAATAATAAACCGGGGGGGGGGGGGGCAAAGTTTCCTAATCCTGAGAGCCACATCCATTTACCACAATGGGGCCAAAGAGCCGCATGTGGCGCTAGAGCCACAGTTTGCCCATGTCTGAACTCAACTAATCACGTACACCTGTGACTTCTCAACTTCATGAATGTCTCCCTGTCTCTCCTAACATTGTGTTTTGTATTATTCAATCTCCTTTCTAGTATGGCCATTGGCTATGTATAATAAAATACTAATACCCTGTCTCTCTCTAGGTTCCCCTTGCCCTTGTTTCCCCTCCTTTGTCTTTCCTAGATTGTAAGCTCCTTGGGGCAGGGACCTGACTCTAACTACTGATTGTACAGTGCCAGGTACATTGCTGGTGCTATATATAATAATTAATAATTCATATTTAAATAGCTACCTGAAAATAATATCCATGGATACAAATTCTCCTGTTTGTTTTTCTCCTGAACCTACCCAGGAATCGCTCTCCTGAGTCCCTAAACCCTCTTCTTTCCCTGTTTTTTCCTCTAAGGCTTCTCTGTCTCTCTCTGGAATAATGTTGCGACGACGACGGCAGCTCAGGTTGATGTAACCTGCACCTATTTAGGTCCCACATGCACCAGCTAATCCCTCCACTTAACGAGGAAATGCATGTGCACGGTGGAGGATTTCCAGTCCATCTCTGCAGCACAACGCGCGCCTTTCAGTCAAGCAAAGGGGATCAACCGTGTCTTCCACACCTGTGCGTTGGCTGGAATTAACTCGCTCTAACATGCCTGTCCAGGTAGGCAGCAAAGTATTCAAAGTAACAGCTTTTACCGGAGACTCAAATAATCCTTTTCTCATCACCTCAAATTTATATTCCGGGAGTGAGGAGAGAGGTCTGGATAAGCTTCAGCTTGGAGTGAATTTGCACTTGGAGAAAGGAGCTGTTATAATAGCCCTGGAGACCAACATCCCCCATTAATCCTCCAGAACAGCTGCTGCTCTGCTAGGCTGCCTCCTTGCCAGTCCTCCAAATGCCTTGTTTCTGAGCTGGAATGACCGTGCTTGAGTGTGTCATTATGGTCGCCACCTCTCGGACTTTAGTTTGTCCCAAAGATGCCATGTTTTGGGCCAGAGTCTTCGTGCAAATGCCCATATTCTCTGCATCAGTCTTAGACTGCTAACCAGGAGAAACCAGTGCCAGGTACGTTACTGGTTCTCCTGATAAGCAGGAGAAATCTGGGCTTCCGGAGATGGCCAGGGGGGTGTCAAAAAGGGGGCAGGACATCGGGTGGGGGCAGCCACGAGGTAGATCGTGTGATCTAATGGGAGATCCCAAGCAAGTCTCCAGTAGATCGTGTTGTGGGAGAGCCGAAACAGGTAGCTCATTTGCCACCTATGGGTTATTCATACCCGCCACAATTTGGAGAGCCATGTTGGGTGTCCAGTAAGGCTGCCTGAGTACCAATCGGGTACCCAATTACGGAAAAATACCAGGTCTTGCCATTACCGAATGACCGATTGGTACCGAATTCCTGCTACATTCCCATGCAGGAGCTTTGCTCCTCCTCGGCCACCTCCTGCTCCCTGAACAGTCTTTTCTTCTTCTCGATGCTGTCCCCTATGCCTGGAACACCCTCCCCGAACACATTTCTTCTGTTCCCCCTATGAAGAGAGGCTAGACATGTTGGGGCTCTTCAGCTTCGAGAAGAGACGTCTAAGAGAGGATATGACAGACGTTTATAAAACCATGAATGATGTGGAACACGTAAATAGGGAGCCGTTATTTACCCTCTGTTACCAGTGATGTTTTCCCCCACAATGTGACAGACCCCGCCCCCCTCCGCTGGGCAAAGCAGCAGCCCGTGGGACGCAGTTCAAGGGGTGCACAGGAGAATTAAGGAGCCCAAGTCAAGAGGTCAAGAGTTCACATTCAGGCTGGGTTAAAGCCTAGGAAGTAAAGATAAGCCCCTCTTGCAAAACCAGTCTGGCCTTGGAAAGGGAGGAGACCTGATTAAATATGGAGCAATTGAGTCAAGGGCATCTTCCCTTTTTTGATAANGCATCCTCCCTTTTTGATAAATCCCCCCCGGCGACTCTGAGAAACTCCTAACAAGCAATTAACCCTCAAGGTAGAAGGTTGGGACTCAAGTATGGACACAAAACGTTGATAGTGCGCCATGTTTTCTAAAAACTCAACTAGATTTCCCCCCTGCCCCCACCCCCTGCCTAGCTGAATGCCCAAGATTGTTCCCATCCTGTGTCTTTAGACATTCAACTCTGTGTTGATACTTTCTTGCTCCTTTAGAGACTCCCTGGAACCCATGTTTATACTTTCCTGTTCCTCAAAGATCCGCCGGGAACTTTCCTCTTGTCTCTCCCTGGAGGCCTTTGAAAATCCCTTTGTCACTTTCAAGTGCCTATTGTGCCCGCTCCCGGACTCTTTCTCCAGCCCTCTATAACTGCTCCCTGTATCCCCCGGGTAAGTGAGCTACTCTTGGATGTGGACACGGGCAGACAATTCTGCCCGCGACCACCCCGAGGGGATCTCCCAGACCAGGGTCTGCCCTCCCCTCTTCTCCCTGATCATCGCTGGCTCTGTGGGGTGTCTTTCCGCTTTGGCAACAGGAAAGGATGGTAACTCTCAGCCCCTACGTTCCCTCCCCCCACCATTTCCTTAAACTCTTCCTCCCTTTCACCCTCCTCACTATTTTCACTTTTCCCTCCGTATGTTTATTAAGCCAGCCAGACCGGAGGCTTGGCTTTATAAATCATTTCATGGTATCCTGAATTAACTTGTGCGTGTGTGCGTGCTTTGCCCTCCCTCCTTTTTTCTTTGTTATCTGTTAACCCTTAATAAAAATACCCCCTTATTTGCAACAGCCCACTCCCGTTTCTGTCTTATCTCTGAAGAGGGGTACCCCCCCACCGGTTGTAGTGCACCACAACCTCAGATCCCGGACACACGTGGACCCTTTTTGATAAAATCCCCAAACTTGAGACTTAGCCTGATCACCGGGACCTTTCCCTCTCATGGGACCCCCGTGATCACGCACGGAACAGGGTCACATCGTAACACCTCTCCAAAAGTACTAGAACTAGGGGGACACTTCATGGAGCTAGCAAGTAGCAGATTTATAAGACATTTTTAAAAGTTTTTTTTCCGCTCGGTGCACAATTAAGTTGTGGAATTTGTTGCCAGAAGATGTGGTCAAGGCCAGGAATAGACCTGGGTTTAAAACAGGATTGGACAAGTTTCTGGAGGATAGGTCCATTCGTAGCTATCAGCCAGGTAGGTTTGGGGAACGTAACATCTGACTGTTGGTAGCTGTGAGTGAACAACAAGAAATGGATCACCCTATTGTGACCTATTGGGTACTTCTTCCAAATGACCAAGATTGGTTACTGTCGGAGACAGGATGCTGGGCTTGATGGATCCTATCTAAATACTGTGATGTTGGCTTATGGGAACTGTGCTATATTAGAGCAAGCCGTAAGTCTCAGCGCAGACATACAAGGTTGAGCAACAGGTAAATGGGTCACCCCATTGTGGGTGCTTCTTCCAAGCAACCGAAATTGGCCACTGTGAGAGACAGGATGCTGGGCTTGATGGACCATTGGTTTGACCAAGTATGGCACTTCTTAGGTTCTCACGTTCCTGTTAACCTCCAGGTCAGATGACCAACATAAGCACATATCACATAATATGTGATTTTATCACATAACGGGTGATATGTGATTTGAGTGCCAGTGTGGTGTAGTGGCTAAGTGTGCAGTACCGGGACCAGGAGGAGGCCTCGGTTCAAGTCTTGCCTTGCCAGAAACTCACTGGGTGACCTTGGGCCAGTCACAATATTCTCTCAGCCTAACCTACCTCACAGGGTTGTTGTGAGGATTAAAAGGTTGAGTTAAATTGTTCTATGTGAAGTGCTCCAAGTACCATGGCAGGGGGGTGCTATATAAAAAAAATTATTATAATAGTTTGACCCTATGAATGGTGCAGCACCACCTACTGGTGGAGGTGCTTTCTATCATTACAATACGATGATAGTAAGTGTTAGGGGTGGGACACCGGGGGAGAATACCGGGTACCGAATATACCGGATCTCCCAGGTACCAGATATAATGGTTTCGGCATACCGGATTTTTAACATTGGCCGCGATACCAGATTTTTTACATTGCGGCTATTGACTTTAATGGCCGCAATGTAAAAAATCCAGTACCGCGGCCAATGTTAAAAATCTGGTATGCCGGTACAGGTAAATATCGGATTTATCGGATTAAGCCGATACACCCAAATACCAACAATATCGGATCTCGGGAGAACCGATATTCCCGCCCCTAGTAAGTGTCCAAGATGGCCTGTGTTGGTAATTCTGAGCACATACCTATATAACATGTGACTGGCACTCCTTCCCTCCCTGCTTGCCCCCATGCCACATCTGTGGACCAAGATTCCTCCCCCTGAACCTTCATCAGTGTGTGGGAGCCTCATTACTCCTGGATGGGGCAGGGTCAGTTGTATCTTTGCTGTGCCGTCTCTATTTCTCAGCACGTCTCAAGCCGCACTGCACCTGTATTTGTTAATCAATTCGCAGCGAGCTCAGTAATTGCCCACAAGAAAACACGGTGCAGATGTGAGCGGCGCGCAGGGCAAGAGCACTAAATGAGATTCTTGTTTTCCAAACACAACCCAAGATTTAATTACAGCCTTGCCGAGTGCTTATTAAAACCCCGGTATTTCTCCCCCCACCTCCCCCCCTCATTGTTTTCTGGCTCCGCACATATTGAATCAACGGCTTTTGTTGTCTTGTTACTTGGCGTTCATAAAAAAAACCAGAACCGATGTGGAAAATTACAAACACAGATTGTATCCAAATAAGATCGTTCCTTTCTCCTTTCATTCTCCGCCTGATCAATAACGGCATCTGCAATCTCTTTGGACTCTCTCTCAGGTTTGCCATCTCTCTGGGTGTCGTCTGGACACATTGGGTTTAGACTCACAGGAATCCAGCCTTTCACGGGCAGCATGGGATGGCAACATCAGAACAGGATGGTACATAAAGACTTTCCCACCCCCATCCCCTTTCCAACAAGGCTCTTCCATTATGGAGCTTCATGGTACTCCTTACCAGGTGAGGATACATCAGAAAAGGACATGACATCCTCTTGGCCCCACCCCATTTCTGATATGCCTCACCCGTGGAGAGTGTTGTGATGCCACGACATACCATAAGGAGGGGTGCTACATCAGAAAGCAGCATGGTAGCCACTTTGCTGGGACAATGTAGCACTGCCCCCTACAGGTTAAATTCTGTATTGACATGGCACCCTTCCACTTTCTTCTTGCTCCTTTCAGCTTCCTTCTGAGTGCCAATGTTCACATATATAAGACCCCATGACTCTTGATGTAGGGCCCATTGGGATGTTTTGGCCCTGAACCACCAAGGGGAGCCTTCTGCACTGTGCGATACTAGCAGTAGGGATGGGCGAACAGAACCGAGTTCGGAAATTCTGTTCGGTTCAGTTCAAAAATCAAGTTTGGTTCAGAAGTTCGGTTCAGTCGACCGAACTGGTTGAGTTTGGTCCGAACTTCCGAACCGCGTTCGCCCATCCCTAACTAGCAGTCCTATTGGCTGCCTGAGCCTATATAAACAGGAAACAGGAAATGTCTGTGCAATATGTTGGCCACATGAACTAGGTTCCACAAACATGTGTGCACTTCCAGCCTTGATTCCATCCCTGCTTTGCTTGATTACCTAGCTTCTCCCCCTGCCCCCGCCCCCAGATATTGACTAACTCCCAGATACTGATTTGGCTACTGGAGTTACCTTTAGGGTTATCAACCCCCTCCAGGAGGGAACCCAGAGGGGAAAAACACCCCTTTGGCAGACAGGACAGATAAAAGGGGCTGCCATGCCCTCTTTCTGATGTACTCCTGCCCCCTATGGAGTGTTGTGACATCACGATGCTCCACAGGGGGTCACGTAAGAAAGGGGGCAGGAGAAAGGGACTGCCATGCCTCTTTTGACATAATTCAGCCTCTTATGGGACGTTGGGACGTCACAACATTCTGCAAGGGAGTGCAACCACGTCAGAAAGGGAACAAAGAAAAGGGGGTCTGTCATAATTTAAAATGGCTCTATTGCTAGATGGACCATTTAGTCGGTCTGACCCAGTGTGGTATGTCTTATTTATAATTTATTTATTTATTTATTTATTTTAAAGCATTTTTCAGCCACCCCTCATGCCTACGGCATCTTGTGGTGGCGTACAACACTACAATAACAATAAAAAAATATTTTTAAAACCATCAACAAGAAATTTAAAAACAGTCCCATCCAACACACACACCCCCATCCCCAATATCCCCAACTACCCAACCCTCCCACCCTCCCCTCCGAAGGCCTGGGCGAACCACCAGGTCTTGCAGGCTCACCGGAATGCCAGAAGACCTGGGGCCAGGCGGGCTTCCTCCGGGAGGGAGTTCCAGAGTCACGACCTGGCCACTGAGAACGCCCTCTCCATTGTGGCCCCTCGTCTCACCCGGGGGACCTCCAAGAAGGCCTGGGGGACCTCTCACCCAGTGGACCGAAGGGATCGCTCTGAGGCACGGAGGGTGAGGCGGTCCTCGAGGTATGAGGGGCCCAGACCGTGCAGGGCTGTATAGATCAATACCAACACCTTGAATCTGGCTTGGTACGCTATAGGCAGCCAGTGCAGAGCACGGAGCACTGGTGTTATGTGCTCCCATCGCCCAGTCCCCATAAGGAGATGGGTCGCCACATTCTGCACCAGCTGCAGCCTCCGAACCACAAACAAGGGAAGCCCCACGTAGAGCGCGTTGCAGTAGTCCCGCCTCGAGGTGATGAAGGTATGAATGAGGGTGACCAGGTCAGGCCTGTAAATGTATGGGCGCAGCCTCCGTACCAGATACAGCTGGCGGAAGGCGGTCTTGGCCGCCGCCTCCACCTGCCAATTCAGACGGAGCCCCAAGTCCAACACCACCCCCAGACTCCGAACCTGCTGGGCAATAGGAGGACAAACCCCCACACGCTAAGGGGGCCAGAACCTCCCCCGCCCTCCCCACCACCATCAACTCCGTCTTATTGGGATTCAGTTTCAGTCTGCTCTGCCTCATCCAATCCGTCATAGCCTCCAAACATTAGGAAAGCAATGAGACGGCAGGACCTGGGTCAACAGCAGCCCATGGTCCACGGTGTCAAAAACAGCCGAGAGATCTAGCAGGATCAGAAATGTTGAACATCCTGTGTCCATCTCCCGGTAGAGATCATCCACCATGGCCACCAATGCCGTCTCAGTACCATAGCTGGGGCGGAACCCAGATTGAAAAGGGTCAAGGAAACCGATGTTGTCCAAATGCGCCTGGAGCTGCAGTGTCACTGCCGTTCAATAACCTTCCCTAAAAAGGGAAGATTAGAGACAGGTCGGTAGCTGGCGAGTGCATCCACATCTAGAGATGGCTTCTTCAGCAGGGGGCACACCACATTCTCCTTGAGACTGGGTGACAGCCTCCCCTGCCGAAGGGATGCGTTCACTACCCTCGCCAGCACCGACCCCAAAGTCTCCCTGGAGGCTTTCACCAATCAGGATGGGCACGGATCTAATTTACAACTGGTGGCCCTAACAGACCCCAGGACATTCACCGCATCAGCTAGCATCACTTCCTGAAACTCATCCCAGAAAGTTGGACCAGATGGCGCCTCCATAACCTCATGCTCCTCGCCTACTGCTTCCAATCTGGTGTCGAAGTTACTCTGGATCTCAGCGATCTTGCCTGCGAAATAGGTGGCAAACTCCTCACAGCGAGCCTGAGACAAGTCCCCATCCAGGCGGAAGGAGGCCGGACTGACAAGCCCCCACACCATCTGGAACAGCTCCGCTGGACGCGACTTCACAGACGCTATGAGGGCAGCAAGGAACTCCTTCTTTGCTGTCCTCACAGCCTCAACATAGGACCGCAAATGGACCCTATGGAGAAGTCGGTCAGATTCAGGGCGAGTCCAACGCCAGCGTCGCTCTAGCCTCCTACCTACCCGTTTCATTCATTGCAGCCCCTCAGTAAACCAAGGGGCTCTGTGGTGACGAAACGGAGGGAGAAGACATCTCGGAGCCACCCTGTCAATAACCCCCTCCAGCCAGATGTTCCAATGCCGGACAAGCTCATCGACAGAGTGGCTGTCCAGGTCTAAGGTTAATTCCCTCAGAGCCTCCTGGAACCGCTCCGGTTCCATCAGCCTCCGGGGGCGGACCAACCTAACTGGTCCATTCCCCTTCTGGAGGAAGTGCACTGAGAGGCTGGCCTGCAGGTGACAATGATCCATCCATGACAAGGGCATAACTCTCACATCCCCCACTAATGGATCACTGGCCTCAAGGCCAGAACTGAAGATCAGGTCGAGAGTGTGGCCCCCGACATGGGTCGGGCAGTTGAACACTTGGGAAAAGTCCATGGTTGTTGCCATTGCAGCCATGAACTCCCGCTCTGCCCCTACAAGGCCGGCATCGGCATGGGCATTGAAGTCTCCCAGGACCAAAGTCGTGGAGGAGCTCAGTGCCACCTCCGAGGCCAGCTCTGCTAGAGCAGCAAGGGATGCTGCTGGACAGGAAGGGGCCTGGTACACCAGCAGCACCCCAAGCTTACCCCCGGCCAAATCAAACACCACATGGAGGGCTTCAATACCTGGGATCTCCTGGACTGGATATCTCCTAACAGCCCCCTACAAACCCACCCCTTCCCCCCCCACAGCCACCCTCCCCCCGCAGTCCCCAACAAACCCACCCCTTCCCCCC
>QEPC01011928.1:999181-1013392 GCA_003113815.1 Sphenodon punctatus | reverse complement strand
CTACAAGAGGGCACCCCCGACCGATCGTAGCCAAGAACACCCCCCCTGAGCACTAGAAATCTGAGTACTATCCCATCTTTGGAAAAGACCTACTCCCACAATGCTATGGGCTTATTCACATGATACTGATTGCTGATTTCCCTGCATGTCAGCAAGCCTCTCCTTTACTGGAAGGTACATTTCAGCAGGGAAAACTTCCTAGCAATAAGAGCTGCTTGACAACGGAATAAGCTGCCGTCGTAGATTGTAGGGACCTCACTGAAGGTTTTCAAAAAGAGGTCGGACAGCCATCTGTTGGGGACGTTGTAGCACTGTGGCTAATAAGACTGTCAGAGGCCTGCATGTCACCTCGATCCAGGTGATCAAATCCTAGCGAGGGCTTATTATTATTATTATTATTATTATTATAAACATTTATATAGCGCCAGCCATGCGCTAGGTTGGAATGAGCCTTGGTGGAGAAGATGGAATGGTGCCCCCTGTCTCCCCCTCTCAGTAGCAGAGGAAGCTTGTGGGATTCCGGGGCAGCCGGACCACTTATCCCTATTAGAGCTTTTGCCTTTGAATCCAAGTGCCCATTGACCTTTGGCTGACCTGCTTGACAGCCACGAATTCCAGAGAGTGCCAAGCCTCTGCCAGATCATGCTGACCAACCCACTTTGAAACTAGCCTTTCCTGGACTGATTTGATCATAAGAATTCTGCAAGTGAATTGGCTGTAATGAATGGGACTAATAACCCTGGCTGGATGCTGGCACGAGGCGGGCACAGCTCTGCCAACGCTCTTTAATCCCGACCTGCAGCACCAGCTGCTGCGCCAGACCTGGGCTTCCCTGCGCAGCTGTCCCAAAGCATCTTAATAATCCTGAATGTGGCATATTTGGATATGCCAATCCTGGGCCTCCACGTAGCTCCTCAGAGGTGTCTGATTTCATGACCTCTGGCATCTTCTCTTGTTCCAGGGCAGAGGAATGCTGAAACTGGTACCCGTTTAAACCCGGTATATTATTGATATAGAACTAGCAATGTGTCTGGCACTGAGCAATTATTAATTATTAATTATTATTATTATTATTATTATTATTATTTATTTATTTATTTAGAATCTTAAAGTTGGAAGGGACTTCAAGGGTCATCTAGTCTAGCCCCCTCCTTAGATGCAGGATGGCTACAGTGACAACATCTCTAACAAATGGCTGTCAAGCCCATGTTTGAAAACTTCCAGCGATGGAAAGTCTATGACCTTCCTGGGTAATTTGTTCCATTGGTTAAAAGCAAACAGCATCCCACTGGGACCCAGGCCTCACCTGCACATCTGTGCAGGCACCGCCAGATGTCGGCCTGGGATGGCTCCAGGCTGTGTCAGCGGCTAGCCAGGGCTCTGACCTCAGGAAACCTCAGAGGTCACAGTTTGGGCTAAGGCCCAAATGCAGGCCGAGGTTGGCTATCATGTCTGTTCAGGCTGGCAGACACAGGCATGGCTGGATGTCATTGGCCGCCATGACTGCCTGTCATGGCGGGGGACTGGACATAGTGTGTGGGAGAGGGCAGCCACACATTCATGTTTCTCCCCACCCTCCCCAGACTCCGGCCGCAGGCACATTTGTTCTGTGGTCCAGCCCACAACATGTCTGCTGTGCCACCATGCCATGATCACCTGTGATTTTACCCATTGTCACACAGTTCTGACTGTTAGGAACTGTGATGGTTGGCCCTAAGGCGATACAGGATTAAGTCCAGGGTAAGTTCTGGTGAGGAGCCATTCTGAATAGCTGGGAGTTACTGGCCCTTTAACGGGAGTTGGCTGCCTCCAGAGGCCACGCCCCTCTAGGAGATATAAGAGCAAGAGGCTCTGCTGTAAGGTCAGTCTGAATCTGGCTGGGATTGGAGAAGGAGCTCAGTAGTATGGGAGCTGGCCAAGGTACTACCTGGTGAGAGAATGGGCTGGACCATCTCCGTGAGAGCCTGGTTTTGGTCTGTGTATTTGAATCTTGATACACCTGGTGGTGGAGAGGTGTGGCTCATTGCAGCCATAATTCTCAACACACTCTACAGTCCTCCCTACCACCACCACCTTTCCTCTGGTATTTAACCAAAACCCAACTTCCTGTGATTTGAGTCCTGTGATCTGCAGCCATGAAGAACAGTTCCTTCCCATCTTCTTGGTAGCCGCCTTTTAGATATCTGCAGGCTGCTATCGTGCCTCCCCAGTAACCTTCTCTTTGCTAGACTAAACCTAACCCGATTCCTTAAACTTTTCCTCATAAGACTTGCTTTCCAGACCCTTTTCTTTTAACAAGTAGTTTCATGCAGCTGAACTAACGTTGCTTCCTAAGAGGAGGATAATACTCAGTGCAAAAACCAGTGTAGCCTAGTGAACAAGGTGTTAGGCCAGGATCTGTGCAATCATTTTTCAAGTTCCAGCTTAGCCAGGAACTCATGGGTGGCCTTGGGGAAGTCTCTCTCTCTCTCAGCCTCTGTTCCTCATCTGTAAAATGGGAAGAATAATAATAACCTACCTCATGGGGTTGTTGTGAAGGGTGAACTAGATAAGGCTTGAAAAGTGCTTTGAAGTGCTTTAGAAATGAAGTGCTTTGAAGTGCTTTAGAAATTACTAATAATGATTAATGATGATTAATAATGTGGCTGTGGCCTTTTCTTTCCGACTCGGATCTGGCCACCATCATCCCTGCTTTCATTACCTCGAGGCTAGATTACTGCAATGCACTCTATGTGAGGCTCCCTTGGTGACTGTTTAGAAGCTGCAGCTGGTACAGAATGTGGTGGCCCGGCTCCTATTTAATGTGGCTGCAGCCTTTCTGGGTGTCATGCCACGCCGCGAATTGCATAGGCGAACCCGAGAGCGGCAAGCCCAGGGACAGCATAGGGGGCCCCACCCCGGTGAGACCCTGACCACAGACAGTGGCGGCAGGACGGATCCTGCACCACCCAAACAGCAGCAGACTGCGGGGTCCTCCATTCCTCCCTTACCTGGGGGAGCCTCAAGTCACCCGGGGCTGTCAGCCCCAGCAGGGCATTCCCCGGCAACGTTTCCAGAAATGGCCACACCCCAAATCAGCACATGACTGGCGGGGCAACGGGGAATGCCGGGGGAGGAGCCCTACAGCCAGCCCTGATTGCAACGCAGGGCCGGCAAGGATAAAGAGACGGGTGGGGTTTCAACTCCCCGCCGGTAATCGCCTGAGAGGCTGGCCGCTTGTTCTAGCTCTGCCCTTGGAACCTCCACTGTCCTTGCACTCCTTGCTCCCCTTTCTTTCCTCGAGTGCGTGTGGGACTGTATCCCAGCTGAACGTGAGTACCTACCTTCCTATTGTGAATCCTCCCCCCAATACCCCCGAGTGCCTGCCCCTTTACGTGCCCCTTACCCCCTTCGCTGCTGAGTGCTAGTCCTCCCCTCTACCCCTCCCCCCTCCCTCATCCCCTTCCATTCCCTCTCTCACCCCCTGTCCATGGATCCTGGGACCCTGCCCCGCACCCCTCCTCCCACTGTGCCCTGGGTCCCATGAGAGGAGTGTGTGGGTCTGTCATGAGTGCGTCAGCTTTCCTCTTAGCTCCTGGGCATCTTCTACCTCTCCTTCCCCATGATGATCTGGGTTGCCCTCACGTGTTGAGGGAAAGCCCACCCAAGATCCTGAGGGAATTACCTATCTCGTGGTATCGCTCCAACAAGGAGTTTGGGCTCCCCTTCCCCGGCTCCCTATCTTCCCCGTCCCTCTCTATACCCCCCTATCCTAACACTGGGCTGGATCACTGTGAGTACATTAAACCTGTGCTCAATATTCTGCACTGGCTTCCGATAGCCTTCCGGGCACAATTCAAGGTGCTGCTTTTGACCTTTAAATCCCTAGATGGCTTGGGCCCCACATCTCTGGAAGACTTCCTTTCCTTCCATGCACTATTGTGGCCCCTGCAGTCAGCTGGGAGCGCCCTCTTGCAGGTACCACCAGCCAATTTTGTCCACACAAAAAGGGCCCGCAGAGAGGCCTTCTCGGTTGCTGGCCCCATACTGTGGAACTCCCTTCCACTAGAGGTCTGCCAGAGCCCAAACTTGAGCATATTCCGGAGGTGATGTACATTTGTTTTGTTAGGCAGAGCCTTTGGCAGGTGGGGATAGGGCTAGGGTTAGGCATTTTTAGGGTTTTTTAAATTATATTATATTTTTACTGCTTTGTGTTTCTGCTTTTGTAAACCACCCTGAGCCTTCAGGGAAGGGCAGGATATAAATGTTAATAAATAAATAAATACATTGATAGGATTTGGGGCCATAGCTCCCCTCCAGGTGCACCTGTTGTTATGAAAAATGTGATGTTCCTGTTTATTCTTGGGCGATCTGCCTCTCTTGCAAATTAAGCTGAAATTCACTTGAGGGATCCAGAGTTATCAAACTCAGGGAGTTTTGAAATGAGCAAGGGTGGGGTGGGGTGCATGGCCGCTGAGTGGCACAGCTGCAGAGCAGCCACTCAGGTGCAATGCTTGGTGAAGAATTGCAGCAGGCAGTTCCTAGTGTGGCTACCTACCAATAATAATTTCTACAGCACTACTAGATACACACAGCACTTTTATTTACAGTCACAGATTTTGATTTTCAGAGACCAGTCCCTGCCTAGTAGGCTTACAGTCTAGGATGGACAAGGAGAACACAAAGGGAAAGACAGACGTGCATATTCCCATTTTACAGATGGGAACACTGATGCTGAGACTTACCGCAAGGCCACCCAGTGAGTTTACTGGCAAAGGTGAGATTCAAACCCTGGCTTCCCAGGTCCAAATCCAGCACCTTATCCAGTATCCACTACACCACTCTGGCTCTCGGTGGCAAATGCCACACCTTCCCTCTGCCGTGAACCATGGGGGAGGGAGATGCGTGCTGGGCCTGCCTTTGAAACTGACACATCCCGGCGTGAACACTGGGGAACGTGGGCTTCCCGGCGTTCTCAGCCAGTTCCTGTGACTTGCAAAGGCCACCCTCGGTGTGGTACTCACTCCCTCCAAACGTTCATCTCAGTTTCTCCTCCTCACCTTTTTAAAAAGTACCTGGAAACTTCCAGATGTTCTGTAGGATCCCCTGCAAAAAAAAAATGGGCATGTGGCAACCCCCACACCCCCCCCCCCGTCACCATCCTCTCCGTTAAATCCCAGCCAGTGCACAGACCCCACCCCCACCCCAGATCGCCTGCCCCCACACATCCTCTGTGCTCCCACCCAGACATGCTGCTGCCGCCCACTGCTGCTTGCTCAGTGCTCTGGAGTCCATGCGCTGCAGACTGTGCAGTGCACAGAGAGCCTGAGGCTGCTGTAGTCAGAACTGATATATCCAAAGAGAGGGCTCCAACATTCCATCGGTCCCAAGGCTTCCATCCAACTTAATCTAGCCCTGGCTGTACAGATGAACGAGGAAGGAAGTCTCTGCCCCAAAGAGCTTACAGACTGAACAGAGCTGTCTTGGAAGGAGAGAAGACCGAAAGCACCTTGCAAAAAGCCTGGCTATGTCACTCTGGGAGGAAACAGGAGGGAGGGCAGGACCACCTGGGGGAGGGGTTAAAGAGGCTGTCACACCTCTTTTTGATCTAATCCTACCTTTGCAGCGATTCCTTAACTGTCCCCTGCCATCCCCAGAAATCCCAGTTCTCTGGCTTAGCTACAGGTGTCCTTGCCTGGGGCTTCCCTCCCAGAGCCTCTGGGTCAAAGCAGGTCAGCAGCTGAGCTGGGATTCGAATTTGGATCTGGGCTTCCAGAATCCATCAGCCTGGAGTTCCTCTGTTCCACTAAGGTAGCTCTGCAGCAGAACGGCCAAGCCTCTGCTCCTGGGAGCCAGCCATCTGGGGGGGTGCAAGACCCAATAGTGCAGCTGTGCCAAGGGCCGTGCTTTCTGGTGTAGCTGCATCTCATCTCCTGCCACTTGGGGGGCAGGGAAGGGGGACATTCCATTTTGGTCCTTTCCAGCCAACCTGTGGCTCCTTCCAGCCATTCACTAGGGTAGATGGACAAAGACTAGTGCTGGGGGCACTCCTGCCCAGAAGAGGGTGAGGGTGTCGCTGATCAGTGCCTTAGAAGAACACACCCCCGTTGGAGCAGGAGCCCAGACCAAACCCAGATGCATCCGTTCCCACGTCTTCCCTGCCAACTCACGCCAGGAACATTTAAAGCAAAAGCGGTTCAAAGATGTGAGGCGATGCTGCACCCTAGTGTCGAAAGAAGGAACTGTCCAGCACCACTCTCATCCGAATGAAGGAGGGGAAGATGAACTGGGGTTCATTTTGAAGCAGATAATCTCTCCCAGTTTCAAAGCAGACAACCAGCAGAGCTGAAACAAACAGCCAACGAACGTATCCATGGTTAACATCCGGTATTCTGGATAGCCTGGCGGTTATTCAGTAATTTATTTATTTATTTATTTATTTATTTTATAGATTTGTATCCCGCCCCCTCCTGCAACGCAGCTCGGGGCGGCTAACAGCAGTCATAAAAACAATTAAGATCAATTAAAATATAAATATAAAATACATCAATAAAACAGGGCTAAAGGACAGTAATAAATAAATAAACGGGCGGGGGATTAGAAATCACCCCCCCCACCACCCTCCCTCCCAAAGGCCTGGGCAAACAGCCAGGTCTTACAGTTCCGCCGAAATGTTAAAAGGCTTGGGGTAATGACCCAGTAGAAGGAAAGATTAACTGCCGAACCAGGAGACCAGATATTACTCTTCACCAATTGCCATTTTCCAAATGATTGCATTCCTGTTGACTGCATTACTGCATGACCAAACCAGTCCAGACGGAGGGAGACCACTCACCCACCACACACACACACACACACACAAACACACACACCTCTTGCTCCCTCTCCCCCTCCCCAGCCTGCAGCCTCCAATCACTTCCCCTTTCTCTCCCCCTTGTTCTTGGACTCTTTCTCCCCTTTGCCACCCCACTGTGGAACTCCCTTCCCTTGGGGATTTGTCTAAGCCCAAGCCTGCTTATCTTCCAGAAGCAATGCAAGACCTTTTTGTTGGCCAGGTATTTGGAGGGAAGGGATAGAGCTGTGTGAGGCTGGAGCACGGGGGCGGGATTGTTTAAGGGGATTTTTATGGTTTTATATGTTGCAAGTAGGGCTGAGACAAGAGCAAGTGTTCTCATTCTGAAGGGAAAGACTAACCTTTCAGGAGTGCTTGCGAGTGTTCCCTGGTACTTCATCAGTTTCAAGTGATTCCACACTGCCACCCTCTTTTTTTGTCACTTTCTGGGACTTTTTTGTCACTTTTGGCCAATTTCTGGGACTTTTTCATCACTTCCCAGGAATTTTACAGTCGTTTTATGGTGGTTTTACAGCACTTTTATGGCAATTTCCAGCACGTCCCTAGTGCTTAGCCAGCACGTTTTCTTCTCCACAGCCCCTGGGGGGTGCACACAGGGCATGCACAGGGCTTGGGGCCGGCCCATGCCAGCTATGTCCAACGTGCCAAAAATATCAGGAAATCCCCAAAACAGCAGAAAAGCCGGTAGGTTTCTGTGTGGCATTAATCTTGGCAAATGCCTCCCTTCCAATGGAAGCCGCACTGGTCAATATTTTTTGTTTCAGGTTTAGTCGTAAGCTACTCTGCCTTAGAGGGAAGGTGGGGTATAAATTTTAACAAATAATATATATATATATATTGCAGACTCTACCTACTCAGGCTGCACTCCCAACGGCAGTGGTGGTGGTGGCAGAGAGAGCGGCGAGGGAAGACACGGCAGCAGGGAGGAGCCGGATGACAGGAAAAGACCCAGTGCCAATGGGGATCTGCCGCGGCTTCTCTTGCACGTGTCAGGGCAGGATTTTCTGCCGTGACTTGCGCGAGAGAAGCCACGGCAGATCCCTGTTCGCACCTGCTCTTTTTCTGTCATCCGGCTCCTCCCTGCTGCCGTGTCTTCCCTCGCCGCTCTCTCTGCCGCCACCGCCACCACCGCAGTTGTGATTGCGGCCTGCCTGAGAGTGGAACTAGGTCTAGTTCGCCAGCTGGGATCCATCTTGCACCTCCCACTCCCCCCAAAAAAATGTTCTAGGCCCCCGCAGTTTGAGAAACAAACAAGAGTCACAAGATGCTCTGAAAGATCTATAATCATAAAGAACTCCCGTAACAAAGGAATGAATGAGCATAAAGGCAAAATGTTACAAAAAGCAAAGAATAGCCCTTGGCCGCCAGCAATGGTGGCCAGCGGGCCCCTTGTTGCGCTCCCTTAGGGAGCGACAAGGGCAAGGTTGCTGCGGCAGGATCGTAAGTGGGGCTCCCGGGCTGGCAGGAAAGGCAGCCGGACCCAGCTAGGGTTGCCCCTGGCAACAGGCTTCCTAGCCAACCCGGAGGTGCGGCGTGGAAGGCCCTCCCAAAAAGGGGGAGGAGCTTCGCCGCCAGCTGGGTGGCTCCCTCGTCATTCGGCGTGGGAGCATAGAGCTACAAGCCCACACCCTCCCTGAGGCACAGTGGGACGAATATCCGGCCGCCTTTGGGGCCAGGAAGGAATTTGTCCAGGTTTCTCAAATTGGCTATTATGGGTTCTGGTTTTCGCCTTCCTCACAGTGTTCTTGCTGTAGGCTATCATTTGGAGGGTGTGGTTGCCTTAATGTATTGTCGCACTCTTGCAGGGGTCCAGCACTGTTCATTGGTTAAATAGATAATAAGTAGTAATTGGAGGCATCTCCTTAAGAGATGGGGATGCGACACCTGGCACGGCAAGAGCGAGGGTCCCATCCCGGGGAGAGGTGGCCTTTCAGAAGGAGGGCAAGGACAAGCACGCTCCTCATTCCTTCAGTGCTGTATCCTTACTCCAGTCCAGAAAGGACACTGTCCCCTTCAGTCACGGCCTCTGGCCGGGGAGCAAAAGGGGAGATGTTTTGGGCTGGCACTGGAGGGCACATCCAGGCCAAGTCTGGTGTAGTTATGGTATATATGCCGTAGGCATAGGGGGCAGCATATAAATGGAATTTAATTAATCAATTAATTAAATAATTTTATGAGTTGGAAGTGCTGGACCTGAATTGCTTAGAGGCAATTACCCCACTTAGCCTAATTATAATTTGAATAAAACGTGCGGCCGTTAAAACCCCTAACTTGGAGTCCTCGTCTCATTCCGGATGCACCGACAATCGCATTTAGATACTTAAAAGTCCATAGTACACTTGTTGAATACTGCCGTCTTGATCAGGAATCATAAGTATCCAGTCCTTAATTAACTTGATGATAATTGAAGTCTCAGTCAAAATCCAAAACATCCGACGTTTCGACTATCTTGTCTTCCCCAGGGATCATTTTTTATCTAATGAAAAATACACACAAAAAACCTCACCCAAAAACAATACTAATACTGTCACTGACAATACACTTCAATACTGCAGCAAACGGTACAAACAACCGAAAAAGATGAACCTAGGCCTTACAGAGCATCACGATGTCATAAGAAAGGGGGTTAGCAAAGGTTCCATCGCACCCGCTTTCTGACGTAACAACCCTCCCCAGGGTTTGGTGACATCACAGTGTTCCCTAAGGACCAAGCTGTCTTGGAGCACACTCCCACGTACAGCAAACCAGCACTTTTTTCTTTTCCCCGCATATTACCTTGAAGTGTGAAAGACTCTATGCGCTTCTTTAACCGTCCTTGCGTTTGTTTCTTAAGCGCGTTGTCAAGCGGCCAAAACCTACCTTTACAAGAGCGGGTGTGAAATGACCCCCATAAATCCTAGTGTCAGAATGTCGGTGTCCGCATGTCAGTTACACAACGCCTCACTTCCTGGCTCTCGGCTCCGCTCCGCTCCCCTCTCTGGGAGCAGAGAGCTGGGAAGGGAGGCGCTGTGTAACTGACATGATACTGACTAGCCTAGTCAATATCATGTCAGTTTCACAGCCCCTCCTTCCCTGCCTTTGGCTCCCCTCCTCTCCCCTGGGGAGATGCTGTGTAACTGACATGATATTGACTATCCTAGTCAGTATCATGTCAGTTAGGTGCCCTGCTGGCTCTGCTCCTCTCCCCTCTCCGGGAGCAGAGAGCTGGGGAAGGGAGACTCTGTGTAACTTACATGATACTGACTATCCTAGTCAGTATCATGTCCCTTGCACAGTGCCCTGCTTCCCTGCTCCCTCTTCTCCCCTCTCTGGGAGCCAGAGCCAGGGAAGCAGGGAGCTATGTAACTGACATGATATTGCCTAGACTAGTCAATATCAGTTACACAGCGCCTCCCTTCCCGGCTCTCCGAAGTCTCGTCCCTCTGGAGGGGCCCAAGCCTCTGAGAAGTGGGCCTGATCCTTCCCCAGGTTGACCAGGCCCTCCAGGGCCACGAGGGGGACCAAGTGGGAGTCTCCTTCAGCCCTCCATCAGCCCCTGCCCGGCCTGGGGAAAGGGCAAAAGCACCAATTTTAATGCTTCCACTCCTCCTCCTCTCCCCCCACCCAAGAGGCATGCATTAAAATGCTGCTTTTCCTAAATGCAGTCAATTTCAAAATGCGCTAAATTAACCCTAGTGTGAATAGTACGTGGGTTTATTTAAGCACATTTTTAAATTGACTGCATTTAGGAAAAGCAGCATTTTAACGTATGTGGGAATGAGCTCTTGGAAAGGGGATAGGAAAATCCCAATGCCCATCTTCCTTTCTGTTTGGGCACTCCCTGCCACCCCCAGGAGCCTCCAGTTAGCTACACACCCGCTTTGGCTGACCCAGAGAAATTGGGGCTTTCTCTAGGGATTCTGGGTTGAAACCTGGAGAGTCCCAGCCAGGAGCCCTCGATTCAGCTTTACAGCAGAAATTTCCAAACTATGAAGGGGGGGGGGGGGCACTTCCTGCTTCTGTTCTCTAGAGCTTCATGGGTTTGCTTGCCCCTGTCCAGAGGCAGGGAATGATACTGATGTCTCAAAATGGGGCAGTGCGGGCAGAAAGCTTAGGAACTAGAGTTTGGAAGGAGAACACTGCGGTATCTCTCTCCTGGGGCCGGGAGACTCTGAGCTGTTTGGTTTTCCAGCTCATTGCTGCCATCTTGAGTTCGGCAAGCACCACTGAAGCACAGGAGAAAAAGCAGGGAGGATGCCTTTGAGGGAGGTATTATTATTTTCTATGATTCTATAGCTGTTCGACAGTGGAACAAATTACCTAGGGGGGTGGTGGGCTCTCCTTCGCTGGAGGTTTTCAAGCAGAGGCTGGGGGGATGCTGTAGTTGTGGATTTCCTGCACTGAGCCAGGGGTTGGACTAGATGACCTCTGAGCTCCCTTCCAGCTCTATGATTCTAAGCTCTGCACTGGCAGGGGTGGAGAGAGATGACCCTTCCACCGATCCACATGGAGTTTCATGGTGGCAGCAGCAGGATCGAGGGGAATAATTCTGCCGCTGCCGCCGCCATAACACTCCACGCTGGATCAGTTAACGGGCCACCTAGCAGGAGTGTAGCTGCAATGGAGCGAGGGGGCCAAGTTGAGCCCAGGCCCTGAGGGGGGCCTTTGGAAGTGGCCTGAGCACCACTAGAAAATGTTCAGAGTGGGCAGGGGAAGGAACGGAGCCAGCACCCCGCCCTCACCCACTCTGAAAATTTCCCAGAGGTACTTTGGACACTTGCAAGGGACTCCGCCAAGAACGAATTGTTAAAAGTGGGTGAGGAGTGACGTGCTCCCCCCACTCACCTTTGTGGCAAGATTGCTGTTGCTCTGGAGGGCCTGCTGCGTGCTTTTATGGGGAAGCCCTGTCTCCCCGTCCTGGAGGTCCTCTTTCCCCCCAGCTCTGGGGGTATGTATATTTTTCCAGGCCATTTATGAAACATACAGGTTGCAGGGCCTGCATTGGCAGGAAGCACAGGAGGAAAAGCAGGGAGGATGCCTTTGAGGGAGGTATTAGGCACCCAGGTCAGGATCACAGGCAGGGCCGACAACATGTATGTTTCATAAGTGGCATGGACAAATTTAAATCCTATCTGGGGGCCCCTTTGTACATAGGGGGGGGCCCATGCTTGGGGCATGAGCCCGGACCCACTGCAGCCTTGCTCCACCACTGCCGCCTAGGTGGAAAGTCAAAGGGGGTGCCTCTCTTTCCCTCCTCCTGCTTCTCCTGCCCCCCAGCCATCGCCAAGCCTCTCAGCAGGGGCAGCAGCTGCCTGACTCTGCAGAGATACACAGCCTCCCCCTGAACCAACCTAAGGAACGGACTGGCCTTGAATGGATGTGCAGGCTCTGGGATTCGGCAGGTAGGACGGTGAGAAGGACAAGGGTGCAGGCTCCCCTCCGGGACCGTGGAGGGGGCAGGCTCCAGGATTGGGCAGGCGAGGAGAAAGTCTGCAAGCTCTGTTATCAGGCGTCGGAGGGGGTAGGGGGACGCTCCCGGAATGCAGGGAGTAGGAGGCTGCAGAGGGATGGGGGAAGGGGAGTCCCAGATGCTGATGCTGCTTCTCCTGCCCCTCTCCAGCCACCCCCTCTGCCAGAGGGGGGAGGGATGTGAAAGGGAGAGGGAGAACTTGTGTACGTGGGAAAGACTGTGTGTGCATGTGCGTGTGGGGGGGAAATGCCTTTGTTTTCATAAGAAAAACACCAGACTGTCAATGGATAGTGAGGTGGGGCCATAGGAGATCTTGCATTTTGTTTTCACCCTGGACCCCACAAATTCAAAGACTGGCCCTGCTGGCGGGGTTTGGGTCATTTGTGTTCGGATATCCTGTAAAACAACCTGGAAAATTAACAACTGTCCGAGCGAACTGGACACAAATAGGGCTGAAAGAAAAATTTCACCCTGAAAAAATATCTCATCAAGAAGAGGCCTCTCAATGAGATTTTTCCCAGCTGAGAATTTCGCGAGAATCAGATGTTCTCACCGCCTTTCTCACAAAATTCTCGAAAACCTCAAAAACCTGAAAAACTGCTCTGTGCATGCACAAAATAGCCATTCTGAGCATACGTGGCCCTTTTCCAAGATGGCGCTGGCCACATCGGCGCCATTTTGGAAAAGGACAGCTGGTCTGCCCATGTGCAGATCCCTCTGTCTTTTTCCAAAATGGCGCTGACACGGCCTGAGCCATCTTGGGAAAGGGTCACGCATGATCAGAACGGCCCGGTGGCCATTTTGCATATGCTCAGAGCGTTTTTACGATCTTTTAAGGTTTTCGAAAACCTTTGCAAGATCTCGCTAGGGTTGCGGGATTCTCACGACATTCTCGCGACACTAAATTATTTTCTCATTTCAGCCCTAAACAAATACTGCTCCTTAATCAAACACAAATTGCGCTTGGTTGTGCTCCTAACCAGGCATAAATACTGCTCCTTACTCAAGTGATCAGAAATTGAAGCAGGCACAAATACTGCCCCTTACTTGAGTGACCAAAAATCAAACCGGACACAAGTACTGCTCCTTATCCAAGTGACCAGAAATCTAACCAGGTGCAAATACTACTCCTTTACTCGAGTGACCAGAAAACAAACCCGGACACAAATCCGTTACTCGAGTGACCAGAAATCGAACTAGGCACAAATACTGCTCCTTGCCCAAGTGATCAGAAATCGAAGTGACCATGGGCAATTTTGGAGAATACTGTTTCAGCTCAAGAGCATTCCTGAGCAAGGTTTAATGCCCCCTTTTCCGCGCAACGCTGCTTCTTCCACAGTGGCTTTGACATCACATCAGGTCGGGGCCAGAACTACCCCCTAATCCTGCTTGGGTTGGCCAGTCAGGCCCTGCCTACCTGCTCGGTAGATCCTGTTCCCCAGTCGCTTGCATCCCATTCTGCTCCATCACTTCACCCTAGAACTGAAACCGTTCTCCACTGTTATCTGGTTACCGAACAGATCTGCAGTATCTGATCCACTCTGGCAAGGACTGGTTAGTAGTTACTGAGTGACAGAAGATGTATTACCAATTGGCCGTGCGAGTGCATAATTCCACAGTGTACCGGTTTTCTGTATTGTCGTTTACCCAGAATTCCTTTCCTGTTTACTTTCCCCCTCCTCCCCAGACCTGGTTTCAGACTAATAACAGTTCCATTCAGTTACGGCAGGGGTGGGGAACCTTTCCTGCCCTGGGGGCCACACTGAATATTAGTACAAGCTCCGAGACCCTTATAGAGGTTGTGGGCGGGGGTGCTTAACGAGTTTATTCAAGAAAAGGAGGGCCCAGATCATAGATCTGTGCCGTGGATCTGTCCCCTACCCTTGTTTGTTGGTTCTCCCATTTAAAGCCCTACACGGCCTCGGCCTGA
>QEPC01011928.1:982385-998738 GCA_003113815.1 Sphenodon punctatus | reverse complement strand
CCCCCACCCCTGAGTTATGCAGTAATATGGTTATATGGCAACAAGTACATGGTCAACTCTTTAACTGCGGTATTATTTGGTTATTCGGTTTGTCAATTCACCATTGCAGTAATTGGTTAATGGCCGGATAATTGTCGGAAACTATCTGGAATGACAGATATTAACCGAACTGTGGGGAGCAAATTTACTCTTGATTTCAGCTCTACTTCACCCGAGTGATCCTGTCCTTCCCATGATGGGAACCATAGTGTGCCCCCACCTAGGGCTGATGTGGCAGCAGCTGTTACCGCACCGCGATTCCATTCTGCTATTTCGGAATTGCCCGCGCCACACCGTGGCTTTTCTGCGGACATTCTGCTAATTCCGCCGGCATTGTGCAAATTGCGGAATTGTGGAAAAATTGCGGAAACTGTCAGAAAACCGCTGTCCCGCTATTTTGCGGCACTGCCGGAATGGCGGAAGAAGTGAAAATGGCATGTTTCCGCTATTTTGCAAAGCCTGTGGAAGTAGCGGAATGAAATTAGCGGAACTGCAGAAGTAGCGGAATGAAACTAGCGAAATGAAAGCCTCTGCCATGCCGTACCACTAATTGCGGAAATGCTGTTTCCGGCAGAAATAGCTACCGCTGCGACATTCCGCTACAGCCCTACCCCCACCCCTGACCCAGTAACCCCCACCTGCCTTCCCGAAGGCCCCACGGTGTACTGATGGTCTTAGAACTGAAATGAAAAATCCAAGAGAGGTGCTGTTTCCGTCAAAAGCAGGGCATTCATCGAGATTCGCACAACACGATAATGTACCAACTTTCCCACTGTTTTTGCTATTTTCCTATATTTTTCACACATGGACCAGTCTCAAATCCTATGTTACCCTGTGCACCCCCACCCCAAGGGCTGTGGAGATGAAAAACTGTCAGTTAAGCACTGGGGAAGGGCTTGAAATTGTCATAAAAGTGCCGTAAAACTGCCATAAAACTGTTGTAAAAGTCCCAGAAAGGGATGAAAAGTCCCAGAAAGTGACAGAAAAATGGCGGAATCACTAGAAACTGACGAAGTACCAACGGACACTCGCAACCACTCCCAAAAGTTCAGTATTTCCCTTCAGAATGAGAAGACTTGCTCTCGTCTCACCCCTTATGGTCACGCCTCCAGCTGTCCCTGCCCCATTCTCTGGCTCAACCCATGGATGACCATGGGTTCCTCAGCCCTGATTTAGACTGTAGGCTCCTTGGGGCAGGGACTGAATTACTATTATAGGTTTCTACGATGCCTGACATAATGAGACTCTGAACCATGAGAATGGTTCCATTTTTTAGCTGAAAATTTTAGCTGCCTCTCCTTTTCCATCAGTCCATACCTCATCTCCCCTGGAGTCAGCCAGGCATAGAGAAGGCTTGGGGGATACATGTGTCCCTTGCTACCCACCTACCAGCCCCACAATTCTAGGGGATGCCACATCCAGGAGAAATCAAATACCCGAACAAATACTGCTCTCTTCAATCTGCCCATTTTCAACCTTGCCTGTTTATCCCCTGGCAATATTTGGTCTGTCTAAAAGGTGAGTTTTTATTGCCTGGATCATTTCTGTATCTTACAAAGAGCAAGAAAGCTGCTACCAGCAAATGAAAGGGAAGGAGAGAAAGCTCAGAGGCCCCAGAGGATGAGGAGGCAGAAAGAAACTGCATGAGGAATGGGGAGGAGTTTGTCAGACAGAGAATAGAAATGGAGAGTTGGAAGTGACCTCAGGAGTCTAACCCCTGCCTTTAGACAGGATACCCTATAGCTAAAGCTTCCCACACAGATGCCAATCCAGTCTTTTCATAACCTCCCTAGGTATGGTAATGCACAACCCCACTGTGAAATTAATGTCTTGGGGGTAGAGAAGCAAACTAAGGAGTGTGTAGCTTAGTGGAGAAGGTATCAGACTTGGATCTGCAAGACCTGTCTTAGCCACGAACTCTTTGGGGGGGCGTTGGGCAAAGTTATTTTTTTTCAGCCTCAGTTTCCTCATCTGTAAAATGGGAATAATAATGGCCTCCCTCCCAGGATTGTTGTGAGGGTGAATTTAAGGCTGAAACACGAATACCAGTGTAGCTCTGGGGGTGGGTAATTATTGGACAAACTGGGGCACCTGGACACACACAAAAAATGGACTTGGCCCTATGGGTGTAGAGACAATAGCCCTGAAAGAGGCAGCTTCTAGAAACAGGTGAGCTGGTTTCATGTTGAGAGGTCACCCTGACTTGGTAGTACCCTGAAATTGGTTGAGGCTCGGCTCGGCTGAACATAAAGCGCAAAGCCAAGCGAGAGGTTGGAAAGTCTCTTCTAGAATGTGGCTTTGCTCCTCTCCGTTGCAAGAGAAAAAGCTAAGCACTGAGCAATCTCTTTGCTTTGTGGGGATTGCCGGAAGCTGTTCCAGTTTTTTCCTGCTTTGTGCTTAGACCAGGAAGAAGAAGAAGCAGCAGCAGGAGAAATGATTGTAGTGGCAGCTGCCGCGGTGGTAGCGAGGTTGACAATGAAGAGCCCCAGCAAAGAGCAGTGCCGAGCACGGGGGCTCTGGAACCTGCTGCGCTGCCCTTGCTGCAGCCCTTTCTAATCTCACTTAGTAGCAGGGGCGTAACGTCCATTGAGTGACCCCAGCTTTATGCCGAGGGCCGCCAGGGGCCGCCGCGCCCAGTTGCATGGGATTTATTTTCCTCTTGCAGTGGGCTGCCCACTCCCACCACTCTCTTACTCTCCCCGGGTAGGAAGCCTTGCCTTGCTGCAGTCCCGCACCCCACCCCCTCTGCAGCGCTGCGGCTTGAGTTTCTGCCTCAGCGGCCACCTAGTATCAGCTCCCGGCGGCCACTGGCAACGCACAAATTCAAGCCGTAGCGCCACGGAAGGGGGGACTGCAGCAGCAAGGCAAGGCTTCCTAAGGCGGACACCCGCCAGGGGAGAGTAGAGAGCGGCGGGAGTGGGCAGCGCCCCAGCTGCGCTTCAACCACCACCCCAGCCGCCGCTCCACGCCACCGCCCCGGGGAGGGGAGGAGGGGGGGGAAGCGGGAAGGGTTTGCTGGATGGGTGGGCGGAGCCTGCTACCACTCTGCAAAGGTGGGGGGGTGGGGTTTGGAGCAGGTGGGGAGGCAGCATGGGGCCGGGAGGAATAACGGTCATGGGGTGAGGGCAGCCTGAATTGATTATTGGGGGCACAAATGAACTGGTTATGGGGTGGGGGCAGCATGAATTGATTATATGGGGATGCAACTGATTATGGGGTGGGGGCAGCATTGATTATGGGGGCACAAATGAACTGGTATTATAGCTAGAAGAATGTCTCTTTGCATGGCATAATGTGCTTCATAGGCTGCATTTTGGGGTGTCTTGTGTGTTTGATTGTGGCTTGGCCATTCAGAATTGAATGCTCTGCATGCACGCTTTATTACTTGCTTCCTGCTTGTGAAATGCTTGTAGTTGGAATTGTGGGAAACACCCAGTTGTAAACCGTCATTGAGGGGGCAGTGAGCACAGACAACCTCCATTTTGAGGAAGGGCAAAAGCGTCTTTAAAGTTAATTCACATGCATGCGAGCCGGGCAGCGCCCCACCAGTGACAAAACCGCCGGCAGGAGAGAAAGGGGACAGAGGGCGGGGGAGGGGCTCATCTTGACTTCTTGGCCAGAAGCCCATTGCACCCTAGCTACGCCCCTGCTTAGTAAAAGTGGGAATTTCGGTCTCGGCTAGAACTGAAACAGTCTGAAAATGGCCGTTGCTCACCGCTTTTAGACGAGGGCGCTGAAAGTGCCTCCAGAGCCGCGCGTTAAGAGAGAAGCTGCGCCGCGCTGCCGGAAGTGACGTGCTCCCTGTTGCCGGCAACGGCGGTGGCTGGAGACGCAGCGCTTTGCAGAGGCGAGTTCTAGAGACCTCAATGTTCAGGTTTCCAGAATGCGCCTCTGCAAAGTACCGCGTCTCCAGCCACCGCCGTTGCCGGCAATGGGGAGCACGTCACTTCCGGCAGCGCGGCGCGGCTTCTCTCTTAATACGCGGCTCTGGAGGTGCTTTCGGCGCCCTCGTCTAAAAGTGGTGTCAGTTTTAAAACCGTAAAGCCCGAAATTGTGGTTTAACTTTGGGGGCGGGGGGGAATTTCTGTTCCAGCATTTCAGGTTTTTTACATTAATTTTTTCCCCAGTTTGTTCTTATTGACTTCAATGGGAGAAGTCAAGGAGAAAGGGAGGGGCGGGGGGGACAATGCAAAAAAAAATGGGGGGGGAATAAAACCAAAATTTTATCCAAAAATCATGAAGAACTAAAAACTGAAAAATCTGAAACCGAAATTCCCATCACCACCACCAAAGTCCCCTCCCTATCGCTTAGATGGCCACTATGCACAAGAATTTGCTAAAATTAGAAAAGTCATTGAAATCCTGGTTCCTGATACTGTCTCGGTCAAATCGAAAACCTCTCAGTGTTTGGCAATGTCTCGGCTGACATTTTGTTTCTCAATTTACCGACTTTCCGCTTACTGGGATCCCATTTACCACTGTGCCATCTATTTCCAATCCCAAGAGGTAAAACCGACGCAATCCCGCATTTCTTGCATTCCATTTTCCCTTGTACTTCCTTGTCACTCCTTGGATAGTATGCAGATTCCTTTACTAATCTGCAATCCAGTTACAGATTGGTCAAACCAAAGGGAACAACATAGAACAACAATTCTGATGTGAGGCAGTGGAGTAGAGGTTAAGGGGCAGAGGGGGGAGGTTAAGGGGTGGGCCGTTCATACAGTGATTGGCTCAGGAATGCGGAAACAACAAACCCAGCAGTAAAATGGTACCCTGAGCAATGTGATAAGCAGTAAATGAACGTTATGCAGTACATGGTAAGTGGTAGGCAGAAAGTCAGTAAATAAGGACGATATCTCGTGGTATTGTGAGAATCGAGAAATCACATGAGTATCAGGAAATGGTTGGGAAATTGATCCCGTTTCCTGATATGGTGAAATTTCGCCCTTCTCAAGGTCCCCCGTGTGACCCGGGGGGGGGGCACTATGGAGAGCTCATTCTCGGTGGCTGCACCTAGACTGTGGAACTCTCTCCTAGCGGAGGCCCAGGTAGCCCCGAACCTCCCTTCCTTCTGGCGTATGAGTAAGACCTGGCTGTTCCACCAGCAGGCGTTTGGCGGAGGAGATGGGGTGTTGGGTGGTGGGGGGTTGCGTTAGGGAGGGGGGATTTATTGTTTTACTACCTTCTCTTTTAATATGTTGTTTGTAGTTGTGTATGTTTTTACTTATTTTATCATATAAGCCGCCCCGAGCTGCCAGGAGCAGGAGGTGCAGGGTTTAAAAAACTGTGTAATTAATTAATTAATTAATAGATGAATTTATGAATTAATGAATGGATGAATTAATGGATTAATTAATTGATTGATTGATTACTTAATTAATTAATTAATGGTCTCATGGGCAGCCATTTATCTGCTTGTTTCAGCCCTCATGGCCTTGCCTCCTCTTGGCCCAGCTTGAGAGCGGTGGCAGCTGTGGGAAGGATCAACACCCAACGTGGGGCTTCTGGGCCCTGGTGAGTTGCCCCTGCCGAGCTCACTCAGCTAGGTCAAGAGGAGTCCCAGCCAGTTTCAGAAGCCACTACCCTTCCATCAGTGAGGCCTTCCTCGATGAAAGGGTCAGGCTGAAGGTGAGACTCCCACAAGCCAGCCTGCTCCCGAAGGATCCTCATTGGCAACAAACTCTGAACATGGTGGCAGGGCTTGCAGGAGGGGGATCAGGGGGCTAGCTAAGAGCCTAACCCACTCGTAGGTCAAAATGGAAGTGTGAGGGCCACTTCCACGAGCGGTAGAAACTCCCCCCCGCCACCTCAACCAACGCTGGGCTGCTAAGTCTGCCCCCACCTACCAGCCAATTTTGAATGTGCTGGCATGTGCCCAGCCCTGTGATTAGCTGAAGGACTATTTGTATACCGTGGGTTAGCTGCTGGTTATTCATTTATGCTCTAGGGCCGCTTTTATACAAGCGGCCAGGGAAGCACGTTCTTCAACGCACCGCTAGGGAAAGCCGCACGGGGTGCGTTTACACGCACCGGGAGTGGCCGCCCGCCGTAGGAATCGGCGGTGTGTGCAATTCAGTTTTGTTATTACGATAACGAAATTGAAAATTTTGGTTTTCATTTTCGTTATTGTAAAACCAAAAAAACAAAATATAATAATAACAAAAACAAAAAAATATAACAATTTTTTGATTTTGAAATAATGGGAAAACACTGAAAAATGTATTTCTGGCTATGATGTTTTTATTGTCTTATTCATTTCTGATGAAGCTTGGGGAGATTGTGCCCCCAATGGAGGACACAACGTGTACCAAATTTCAAAAAAATTGGATAAAGGGAACTGTGCGCACCTGACCTCGCACGACCTCTTTAAAGAGGCATTCTGGAAATCACGCACATCCCTGGCCTCTCGTGTAAAAGGACTGGAAAGCACTCGGAATACTAAAATCACAACAATCCGGCAAGTTTTTATGTGGCCCCTTTTCCAGTTCCTGGATCTGGCCCCTGGACCCAGCTCAAACACCAAAGCCCTGAAAAACTGAGCTCCCGTTAAATGAGCAGAGAGGAGGGGATGCACACAAGGACAGAAGACAGATCCTCCATGGCCCAGCTCCATGATCTACGCCCACCTTTCCTTGACTGTATTTCTTACCCACCTCCATCCCCAACATCTAGGTGGCCCTCAGCGCTTGTTCTAATTTTTACATGAGACGCTCCCCCACGTCGACACCCATCGTCCACACAGAGGAGCATCCTGTGTCAATGTGGGGGTGTATCCCTACAACCCACGCAGCCGATCATCCTCCTTGGAGTAGGAACCTCCCTCTCCCCTTGTTTGCAGAGGTAAGTAGCTCCGTTTAACCTCCTCTCCTTTTATGGAAAAGCAGGAAGTTAAAGTGAGTTAGAAACAAAAGCTAAAAGTGGAAATGAAGAAAATCTTTTCCTTCCCGGAGCTAGTTTGAGAGTTAGTACAAGTTCTGAGGGCCACATAGAAGTTGGGGATGGGGGTACGTAAGGGGTGCACTCAAGAAGAGGAAGGTCCAGCAGATCCAGATCATGAATCTGGGACACGGATCTGTCCCCCTATCCTTGTGTGCAAGCTCTCATCTCTGCTCCCTTCCCCTAAACTCACTCTTTCAGCACTTGGGGAATCCAGGGGCCAGATCCACGACCTAGAAAGAAGCCCCACAAAAACTAGCGGCATTGAGCCCCCGGGTCTGAGGTTCCCCATCCCTACTTTACACCAGTGACAAAGCCAGGAATAGGATCCAGGAGATCTCAAGGCCTGCTACCTCCCATTTCTAGCTGCTTTCTCCATTTCCTAGCTAAATTAATCTAATTAAGCAAGATGAGCCACTAATAAAGTCCTCACATCTTTGGCTTTTCCCATTCTGCTGGAGAGCGGGAAAGAGAGAGGGGGGAACGAGACTGACGTTCTTTAATTGCACGGAGATACCACAAGCAGTTTGGTTCACTCTGAGTCACTGGTCCTTTGCACGCAGATGCTCTAACACTGTTAAAATGGGTGTTACATTTTATTATACATGTTGCAGGGCACCCATAGGACACGCCTACAGCCCTGCAACATGTATAATAAAATGTAACACCCATTTTATCAGTGTTAGAGTGTCTGCGTGAAAAGGGCCACTCTTGCGTCCTCGCAGTTGTTTATTCTTGAGAAGAAAAATCTGTGCCGGAGGAATGCCTACGAGCCAGGGGAACGGATTCCAGAGCCGGCACACCAGCAATGGTTCGATTTGCAACAAGAAGGACAAATTGACAGAATGTGGGGGAGTCAGAGTTGTATACCGTAACAACATCAAATCAAACCCTGGAATTACACTGTAGCAGAGCCAGGCAAGGGCGTGAATAAAATGGCATTGCGGGATACAAGGGGGAAAATATCAAACGATAAAATGAAATCCATCAGAATAAAAGCTCCGTTGGTTTGGTTTTTTGTTTCCTTTATTATTATTATTTTAATTCCAATTTTGAGCCATTTAGATTTCACGCCAACTTCTAAGCAGGACAGACTCATCTGCTGTAATTCTGGCTTTTTCTCTTGTCTTTTGTACTTTTTAAATAAATAAATAAATAAATGTCTTTTTACATGAATTTATCACTGGTTTGAAGAGACTGGCTTGACAGTAAGTAATCCTCTGTTTAGAATCAGAGCAGTTGGACTATTTAATTATTTATTATTTAACTATTTCATTATGCATTTCAGTTTTTGACTTTCCCTTCCCCAAAGACTCGGGGAAGTTTACGAATGACAGACAGACCCTTGGAGGTTCATCTAGGCGCAAACCTGCTCATCATCTGTTCTCTTTGGTCAGGCTTTTGGCAGACAGGGATACGGTTGGGACGTTGTGAGTCAGTGGCTTTCACCCATATTTATTTGAGTATTTTAATATATTATTTTAATGGGGGGGGGGTTTCTATATGTTTCGATATCGTAACCTGTTCTGAGTCTTAAGGGAATGGGCGGGATAAATATGTAAATAAATAAATAATCAATAGTGTATCAAATATAAGAGAATAAAACCTATAAAAATATAAACTGTATCAAATTCCCAAGTCAAAGCAATCCCCAAATCCTATCCCCACTGGCTAAAGTCCTGGCCAAATAAATAGGCCTTACATTGCCTTTGGAATAGGGTACGGGTTGGGCTTTAGTGAACCACCAGGGGGAGGGAGCTCCAAAGTTGCAGAGCAGTCAGTGTCAAATGAGAGGACCTCTGAGGTCCCATCCAACCCTAACAGTCTACAACTTTTCACTTTTCCACCAGCAGACTGTGGGTGCTTTCACACAGACAGCACCCACGCCTCTGCCCCACCTCGCCCCCGGGTGGGCCATCTGTTTAAAGGCGCGCTTCCAGATGTGCAGGTGGAGCAGAGGCATGGAAGGCTGTCCCTGCTCTGCGGCCACCCTGCTGGTGGGACTCCGGAACATCCAGGAGCACCGCCAGCCGAGCAGGCAGCCCAAACCTGAGGCACCAGCTGAAGGCGGGGTTTCCGTCCATCGGCTTGGTGGATGGCCGCTGCAGTTCTGCTCCCGGTAGGCAGTTGCCCTGGGCAACACCATAGAGTTGTGGGCGATCTGTCTGTAAACTCTATGGTATGGGGTCGGGGGTGCCATGTGGGCAGACCGTGGGTCACGGCAGCCACTGTATCATTTAAACCCAACCCAGGCCAGGGTGTGAGTGGACAGATGCAAGGGTGCACCCTGTGTCCCAAGCCCCGCCTGGTTGGCTATAGATCTGGGGGTCTTGACAAAGGGGGCAAGCGGGATCATGGGAGATCCAGAACAGGAGAGAACCTCTTCTCTCTCACGGGTCACCTTGAAAATGAGTACAAGCTCTGGGGGCTGGAGAGGAGTTGGAACGAGGGGTATATTTCAGGGGGGTGCTCAGGGTGAGGGAAGAGGAAGGGATACGGATTGTAGATCTATACCATGGATCCATGTTCTGTCCTTGACTGCATGCCCTCACTAGGGGTGTGCAATTCATTTTTGTTATTATGATAACGATAACAAAAATGAAAAACAAAATATAATAATAACAAAAACAAAAACAAATTTTTGTTTTCAAAATAATGGGAAAACACTGAAAAATGAATTTCTGGCTATAACTTTTTTATTTCTTATTCATTTCGGATGAAGCTTGGGGATATTGTACCCGCAAAGGAGGGCACTATGTGTAGGGCTGTAGCGGAATGTCACAGCGGTAGCTATTTTTGCCAGAAACAGCATTTCGGCAATTAGTGGTAAGGCGTGGCAGAGGCTTTCATTCCGCTAGTTTCATTCCGCTACTTCTGCAGTTCCGCTAATTTCATTCCACTATTTCCACAAGCTTTGCAAAATAGCAGAAACATGACATTTCCGCTACTTCCGCCATTCCGCCAGCGCCACAAAATAGCAGAACAGCGGTTTTGCGACAGTTTCCGACAATTCCGCAATTTTTCCGATAGTTTCCGAATTTGCAGAATGCCAGCGGATTTAGCAGAATGTCAGCAGAAAAGCTGCGGTGTGGTGCGGGCAATTCCAAAATCGCGGAATGGAATCGCGGTGCGGTAACAGCTGCTGCCACATCAGACCTAACTATGTGTACCAAATTTCGGAAAAATTGATAAAGGAAACCAATTTTATAAGCAATAGAATTTTGTGATTTTACGAAAAGCTGCATACACATTCCTGGCTACAACATCCTTATCTGCCATCCAATTACCTGCAAAATTTCATGTACACTGGTTGGACTACAAAGATGTTACAGTCAGACATACATTTATAAGTTAATTGCTTATACCACCAGGACCCTTTATCCAATCCTTCTGAAAGTTGGCATAGCTAGTAAACTTTGGGGAGGGGTATAAAATTGCCAAGTTTCATCCAAATTAGATGGGAGACAAAGAAGTTACAGCCAGGAATGTATATGCAGATCTTTGCAAAATAGAATAATTCAACTGATTATACAATCGGATTCCTTTATCCAACCTTTCTGAAATTTGGTACACATAATGCCTTCCATTGGAGGTATAATCCCTCAATATTTCATCCAAATATAATAAATAACAAAAATGTTACAGGCAAAGATATGTTTTCCATTTAAACCAGTGGAAATCGAAAACAAAAGCAAAAACAAAAACAACATTTTGATATTTACAAAAATGAAAAAAGAAAATGACATGGGTCCCTTGTACACACCTCTGGCCCTTACCTCTGCTTCCTGATTGTCTGGCTGGTTAGATAAAGGCCGCCCAGCAGTTACAGGAATTTGGGTGAAACCAGGCCTTCCTTCCCTTTTCACATAGGCTTGCCGCCTCTCTGGGTTTTGACCCAGAGAGAGTTTCTAGGGTAAGCCTCAGTTTCTCCAGGTTGGACAGTGGAGTGGTGCCCCTGGTAACCCAGAGAAATCGGGGCCGCAGGGGGCGGACACATCAGAAACAGAGCAGGCCATAGGGGCTCTCCTGAGGGAAAGAAGAGACCTAGCCCCACCCCTCTATGGAATGTCATGATGCCCTGATGTTCCAAAGGGGCGGGGTTACATCAAAAAGGGGGCATGAGAGCCCTTTGTCCCACCCCTTTTTCTGACATGTCGCCGCCCCCTGAAGGTGAAAGTAGGGCTGAATCGAGAATCTTTCCCGGTTCTCATGATAATCGAGAAACATTAGCAAGATCTCACCAAGATTATTGTTGTTGTTATTATTATTAATATTATTACACCAGCTGTGTCCTGCTGCTCTACAAATAACAGTTATAGACAGGTCCCTGCCTCCAAGGGGCTTACAATCTAAGAGACAAGGGAGATGGAGACAAGGGAAAAGTGAACATCAGGAGAGATGAGAGTTCAGTCATGAGGTTGAGAAGTTGCAGGTGCATGTTGAAGGCTTTCCAAAAGAGACCAGCAGCCATCTGTTGGGGATGTTATAGCTATAGCCATCCTGCACCCAAGCAGTGGGGGTGGATCTCAGTAACATTCTGAGATCCCACGAGAATCTTGAGAAAAATTCAAAACGGGTCTGCGCATGGGCAAAATGGCTGCCGCGGCCGTTCTCCACGTGAATGACCTTTTCCAGAATGGTGACAGCGACATCGGTGCCGTTTTGGGAAATGGCAGCCGTTCTGCACTTGTGCTGGCGTCATTGACACATGCGCACACCGACTGCTCTTTTCCGAAACGGCGCTGGTGCTGTTGGTACCATTTTGGGAAAGGGCTGCGCATGCGCGGAATGGACCCAGCCGTCGTTTTTCGCATGCGCAGTAGGGTTTTGTAATTATTTTATTCACTGTGAGGTGGCCACCTCTGCAGCGAACTCGCCTCCTCACCTACCCCCGGAGAGAAGCGGACAGGGTGGAGAGGAGTCCCAGAGCAGTCACAGACTCGGAGAGAGGCAGCTAAGTGAGTACATGTTTTTTTAAGCGCAGGAGGAGGGCGAGAGTCTCATTTTTCTTGGCGAGAGTTAGGGCAATTCTCAGCTCATTCTCATTTGCAAGAACAAGCTGAGGACCCTGATTCTCGTCAAGAGCCCTCCTCCTACCTCTCTCCATTACTGCTCTGATCATGATCCTACACCTGAACCATTGCCTGATTCCTGCTCCTGGACCTGCTCCTGATTTGCCTGAAGATCTTCCCCCGCCCACCACCACCACCAAAAGCGGGACTCGACTTTGCCAATCCATACTTCCCCTACTCTTCCTCTCTGTGGCCCCTCCGGAGACCCCCTCTGCATGTTTTCTACCTGGCTTAAACAGCGTCCCCCTGCAATTGTTTTACCTGCTGCCAGTGGCTCCTGCTACATTTCTGAGGCAGCCTTCCCCTCGCAGGGATGATTAATGGGGAGGACTAACTGAGGCAGCACTGGTTCAGTTCCCCTCAGTTGGGAGAAAGCATCCCTCATGGTTGCAGGAGGCAGAGGAAAACAGAGGGGATCTTTCGACCTCTTTCAATGCATGGGACATATTCCCAACCATGGGGTGTGGTCCAGGCAAGATAGGGTAGCCACAATTCCCAGAAGAAAATACTGACCTGTTAATTTGCATATGTAAATTGATTAATTTGCCTATACCAATTAATATTATTTTATGTAAAACGCTGCATGCCAAGACTATAATCCATGCTCCATAGCCTGCATACACACATGCCACATAGCCTCTATAAATTCTAGCTTAGGATTTCTAGGGGTGCAACACAAGGGGTCCCCTACCCAGCAGGGCACTGATTTGGGATTCAGGGGGTGCAGCACAGGAGATCCCCTATCTGGCACTGGAATGTAAGGGGGTGAAGTGGAGGGGGCCCCTATCCAGCAGGGAGGGTGATGAGAACGCAGAGCACCAGGCAAAAGCAGATGTCCACAGGGTTGTGGATTATTATTATTATTATTATTAATTTTATTTATACAGCCCCAGCGATCTAACTGGCAGTGTACACTGTACCTGACACTGTACAATGGACAGGTCCCTGCCCCCAAGGGGCTTACAATCTAAGAGACAAGGGAGAGGCGAACATGGGGAGAGACAAGGATACATTCATGAGGCTGGGAAGTTGCAGGTGCACGTGCTTCACTTATTTACAGGGAACTAGGTTCTGAGTGAGGGGGAGAGGATTGTTGGCATATGCAACATCCATAAAGTAAAGTTAAGTGCCTGCTGTATTACAGTAATTGACTATAGAGCCACCAGATGGCGCTGCTAAGTTTATGTGTACATGGAAGGGAGATGGGGTTTTAATGTTGATTCCTTTGTGTAACCACTCCTTCCCTTCTCTCTCATTGTCTCAGTTTCCATTTTGTCTTCATACTAGTTAGATGTAACTAAGGATCTGTGCCTGGAAAGTCTTAAGTAAAGTTCTGTTGTTAAACCTTCAGCTGCATTTGTCCTTAATGATTGCGAATCAGTTATTACTCTGCAACAAGGATGCAGTTTCATTCATGACAAACTAGGGAAAGCCTGATGGAAAAGGTGGGTTTTCAGGAGGGATTTGAAAATTGGGAGGGAGGGAGGGAGCAGAACGAATGTATCCAGGGAGGGAGTTCCAAGCATGAGAGGAAACAAGAAAAAGAGGCAAAGACATTTAGAGGAGCAAGAGGTTCACGAGCAGGCGAGGGTGGGAGCAGAGGACCAGCAAAGCTCCTGGGCAGGAGTGTTGCAGGATACAAGAGCAGAGAGATATGGGGGAGCAAAGCCATGAAGGGCCTTGAAGGCGAAGACCTGCACCGGCAACCGGCCTCCTCATACCAAAACCAACCATGCTACTTAAATACCAGTTGGATGGCAACCCTAGGCCAAGACAAGAGAAGAGTGTGAATACTCCCAGTAGGGGTGGGACTATCGGTACCAGATTAATCCAATAATACTGATAATGGGTGGTATCGGATTAATCTGATAATACCAATAATTGTCGGTATTGGAATATCAGATTTTTAACATTGCCGGTTTTATTGGATTTTTAACATTGCCCACTGAAGTCAAAGGCCGCAACGTTAAAGATCCGAGAAAATCGGCAATGTTAGAAATCCGATATTCTGATACCGATAAATCCGATATCGAGAGATCCAATACCGATAAATTCAATATCGGGAGATCCAATACTGGTAAATCTGATACCCGATAATCTCTCTGGAGTCCCACCTCACTCTCTAGACCTGAATCGAGACAGCTATTCCATTTTCACAGAAATCTCCATGGAAACAGAGTAGCTGCTGCTGCTGTTTTAAACACTGGTGGCGGCCATTTTTTGCAGGTGCCAATTGCCCCAGTGGCCGTTCTGTGCATGCACAGTGATTGGGTATTGCTTTGTTTGTTTGTTTTTAAAAAACTTCAGCCAGTTCCGCTGACAGCTCTGGTTTTTTATCTGCATGGGCAAATCCATAATGATTGAAAACCAGAATGACGGGAAGTCCAGTTTCACCCCTAGTACGGCCCAGAGTGAGAGGGCTGCCACCTCTCCATGTTTTGCCTGGAGACCCTGGGTTTTGACACACTCGCGCACCTGTACTAAAGGCAGCAGACAGGCTCCATCTCTGTCCCCTCTTACCACCAGGTAGGAAGCAGTGTGCAAAAAACAGGAACCCGGACACTGGGCATTTTTACACACACCTTAAAATGCTGGTCTTTCAAACTTCTGGTTTTACAAGTCCACAAGTAAGTTCCGGATGCATTCTTCACACTGCCCTGAGGTAGTTCCTGGATGCGTTCTTCACACAAACACTGCCCTGAGGCAGCCTAAAGTAGCCGCAGCTGTAGACATGAGGGGCTGCCATGGAAACCAAGTGACCACAGCTGCCTGTAGCAAAGCAGTTTGCCAGGAGAACTCTTTACACACAAAAGTTCTGGGAGACGTTCTTTGCAGAAGTTCAAAGAGCCGGATGTTTAAGATCTGGATGAGTGATTTAGTCACACAGAAAGTTCAGGACGTAACAGCAAACATGCAGGAGAAATGTGTGTGTAAAAACACCCACTGTGTCTTGTCCCACATGTTGATTCCTGTCCCCTGTTTTCCCTGCCGAGCTGATTTTTGGCCCCTGGCAGCTTTAGAAAAGCAGTGCAAGGAACCAAAACCCAATACTGGACCGGGCAAATTGGTACGGTTGGAGGGTATGGCAGAGGGCAGTGCCACGTCTTTGCCAGCTGCGTAACCACCCCATTAAAGGCAAAGTCACCCAGCAATGCTAGACTATCAGGAAGCATGTTGCAGAAGGATAGTTCCCACAGCACTGCTAGACCACTTCAAATATTTCTGCTTGCTTGAACATCCACAGGGAAGGGGAAAAAATCTCTGTCAATTTGCAGGCACAAATGTGATTTCTGAGGCTCTGCCGCCCTCTGCTGGTTAAATTTCACCAACACGGAGACTCTTGGTTTTTCAGACTCCTTGGGCTGCAAGGCTCAAAGGATGTACTTGGCAGCAGCAGTCCCACAGATTTCACTTGGGCTGCTCTGGGGTATGTGGTTTGAGGATCGCAGGCCTTCTCTGTTTTCTTGTCCACCACTCTTTTTAGACCTGATCCCACAAAGAGCCTCCTGCAATGGGTTACGCCAAGGGCAAAGCAGGCCAGGAGGTCAAACGCAGCCCATGAAAAACTTTTATGTGACCCCCATTCCAGCTCCTAGATCTGGCCCTTCTACCCTCAGTCACTGAAAGAGTGAGGGGAAGGGAGCTGAGATGAGGGCATGCACTCAAGAAGAGAGGACCGATCCATTGGCCCCTTTTCTTCCTGAGCGCACCCCATAAACACCCCGACCACCACCCTCTTTTTTTCAGCCTTTTCCTAGTTTCTCACCCCCACAGAATGGGTGTAAACAGACGGACGGCAGCTCCAGAAGCAGCCACACTACCCTGCTTCACCCTTGGCTTGGCCGGTCCGTCTGAAGGCGGCCCAGCAGATGTTGAAGTGGAGCAGGCGGTGCCAGAACATTCTGGAGCACTGCCAGAGGAACAGACCGGCCAAAACCCAGGACACTGGCCCAGAGCGAAGCTGCTATCCATCTGCTCAGCGTGTTGATGATGGCCTCAGTTTTCCCTAAAATGGGTACAACCCCCCCCCCCCCTCTGCTGTATGACCAAGAGCCAATAAACTTGGACCCGGAGGGTCCAGACGTGGCCAAGAGCTGGCAAACATGGGGAAAAGGGCTTGAGAGCATAGCTCCCCATTATGAGCAAGAGGGGGGCTTGTAAGACAGAGTAAGAATCTGGCAAACGTTCAGGGGGGCTTGTAAGACAGAGTAAGGATCGGGCCCAGCCACCATGGAACCCAGCAGAAAGTAGGTCACTCATGTGAAATACCAGCCTGAACCTGGGGGAAGAGAGGAAAAAGGAAAAC
>QEPC01011928.1:955161-972126 GCA_003113815.1 Sphenodon punctatus | reverse complement strand
GTTTGGATTATTTTTCCCTACGTGCATCACTTTTCACTTGTCCACATTAAATCTCATTTGCCATTTAGATGCTCAGGCACCCAGTCTCGTAAGATCCTGTTGCAGTTCCTCACAGTCTGCTCGTATTTTAACTACCTTGAATAACTTGGTGTCTTCTGCAGATGTGATCACCTCACTCTTAACACCCTTTTCCAAATCATTAATAAGTACATTAAACAGCACCGGTCCCAATACAGATCCCTGAGGCACACCACTTTTTACATCTCTCCATTGTGTAAATTGACCATTTAGTCTAACCCTTTGCTTTCTATCTTTTAACCAGTTTCTGATCCATAGAAAGACACTACCTCCTATCCCAGGACTTTTTAACTTTCTCAAGAGTCTCTTATGAGGAACCTTATCAAATGCTTTCTGTAAATCCAGGTACACTATATCTACTGGGTCTCCCTTGTCCACATGCTTATTTACAACCTCAAAGAATTCCAACAGGTTAGTGAGACATGACTTAGCTTTACTCAATCCGTGTTGACTCTTTCCCATTAAACCATGTTTGTCAACATGCCCTGTAATTCTGTCCTTAATGATGGTTTCCACCATTTTGCCCGGCACAGTCGTCAAGCTTACTGGTCTGTAGTTTCCAGGATCGCCTCTGTTGTTATGAGACAGGAATCTGAAAAATCTGGACCGGAAGTCGATATTCCGGGACATACCAGGACATCATGTCCCCGAATCATGTCATGATTGGTGTCATGGAACTAGGGCTCACTACCCTACTTAGGCTGTTGTGACTCAGTTTCCCTGACTTGCAGCTCTCACTGGATCAGCTCTCTCTCTAGAACGGATTGAGCCTGCAACGGGTGAACCTTCTTGTCACCTTTTCAGCCACAGTTTCCCAGCACAGACTCTTTCTCTCTAGGTTTGTCTGTGTTTGTAAACACAGAATTAACCCCAAACTGTATCTCTCCAATGTTAGGATTAGCAATTCCACTGGACCATACAATGTTCAGTAAAAAGGAGTTTCATGCATAAATCATGAATAAGCATGCAGTGCCAGATTATATTCAAGAGTGCAGAAATCAAAATAACATAACCAATAACGCATTCCTGTCTGTACTTGGATTCTCCTGATTGAGTCTTACCCTAATCCAGGTCCAAGGGTATTTCAGTGCATGTCACAGCCAGTGATGGAAACTTGGCCGGGTATCGGTCTTTAGAGTTTCCAAAAGGTTTCATAGTTCCATTTTATGCAGCCCTTCTCTGGCTGGTAAGATATGCTGATCTCCTCCAACTCAGAGATAGATAGAAAAGATTGCTACTTTGTCTTGTCTCTTGGCTTAAGTACCTCTACAGGTTTCTTTGTGTGATGTTCCCACCTGGTGACTGTGTGCGTTCAGTCACGTCCACAGGAAGGAATCCATTTGCAACTCAATGGTCTCTGGCTAGTGTCTGCAGTGAATACACATTCAGCATGACTTTGCGTTTCTCCATTGTATGAAGTGAGTTTCCAGTTCTCAGCTTTCACATGACATACATGTTTAACCTCTACCTTTACATATTTGTCAGACCTGTAGTCTACATGTAGCCTGGTATCTTCTTATGACAATTGGATACAGATTCGTACCCGATATTTTCAAGTCGAGTCCAGTACCAGAACTTCGACAGGAATGCTCATTTTTGTGGGGATTCATTTCAAGTCTGCTCCATTTCCCACTTCATCAAATATCAATTCTGTATTTTGGGGTAATTTCTTTGCTTTGGGTTACACTTCTACAGGCCACAGCCTGACCTTAGGGGACGTAATTGAACGTGGGAGGGAAGGAGAGTTTTTAGATATGTAGGGCCCAGGCCACTTAGGATTTCCTACGTCGAAACTGGCACCTTGAGTTGTCCCCCGGACACTTTTGGCAGCCTGTGCAGACTTTGGAGCACTGGTATAGTCTTGCCTCCCGGAGCAGCCAGACAACGACAAGCCACACCCTGGTTTTTTTTAAACAAGCAAGGTTGGGGGTCGGGATCAGTGACCACTGGGTGGCACAGCTGCGGAGCAGCCGCTCGGGGGGGGAGTGCGTGGGGAGGGATTCTAATGGGCCGCTCCCACTGTGGATACCGCGGCAGCTGCCTCGCGCTCCCCCCGCCCCAGACCGTGGGGGACGGGGAAGCGCACCAGGCTGACCTTTCACAGCTCTAAGCACTGGGGAACCGGGCTCCCCTGGTGTGGGTGGCTTTCCCAGTTCATAAGGGCAGGGGATGTGTGGGCACCCGTTGTCACACACTTTTTAGATTGCTGGGCAGTGCCCCATGAGTGGGTGCTGAGTGACTCACGGGAGCACATACCCCCGTGCTCCACCTTGAGACAGGCAGTCAGCTGAGCGCCTCCTGGGTGGCCGTGCATGAGAGCATCTTGTCCAGTAAGCTCCACCCCCTTGGAAAATAAGCTCCACCCCCTCACACTTACATCTACACACCTCCCATCATTCCAAGTGCACAGACAGGGGCAGAATCTTTCCTGCTTCTCATTCCACTTAGTTTCTTCTCATTCCTTTATCACCCTAGTCATTGGCCCCTTAAGAGCTTTTCCTGGCAGGCAACCCGAAAGAGGGGCCTTTTGAATGCCTGGCTGAATAAATATGTCTTACCCTGCCTCTAGAAGACACTTAAACTTAGGCTTAGGCAAACCTCCTACGTTATGGAGCAACCAGTCACCAAGAACACCGCTCCGCACGCCCAGATATGCACATTTTAGAGGACACTTATGGGAAATACAGGTTGCAGGGCTGCACTGGCTCCAATGCAGCCCTGCAACCTGTATGTCTCATAAGTGCCCTCTAAATTTTTTATATCTGGCCACCCTACATGCCTGTGTCCTATGGACGGAGCTTCCTGGCTATTCTTAGAGGCCATGGAGAGACATAAGGAGGAAGGCTATCCTTAGATAGTAGGGCCCAGGCTGTTTTAATAATCAACTAAAGATAAACAAAGCAAATATTTGAAGCCACCCACAAAGCTCAAAACGAATCCAGCTTCCCTTAAATGAGTGGGAGTAACCTGAATTCATCCAATTTTGAATATCCATACCTGGGCTTTTAAATGGCCAAATGTGACCAATGGAAGGGGTTGTACTATCTTGTTGCCACTAGAGGGCAGTCACATCCATGTTTCCACCCTGTATTAGCCCCACATGCTATAGAAAGAATTTCTTGCCTGCTTGGTGGTTACCCAAGGACCGGGGTGCAGTATTGCAAAGTGAAGCTTTCGGTAGCGTGTTTGCAGATCGGAGACAGAGCAGAGGTTTGAGAATACACACTGCATACCTCCTCCTAGTCTCCAGCCCAACCCCTGGACTTTAAGGCTTATTCAAGTGTTAGCAGAGCATGTAAAGGGATGGATTTTGTGCGCACAGCGTAGTTAAAACCACCCGAGGACTCAGGAGAGACATTGGAGCCCCCAAAAATCAGACTCTTGAGCCTTTAGTTCGTGGTGGCGACAGCTCCCCTGGGCGGGGCCTCCTCTCCAAAGTGGGGAAGGCAGCTTTCTGCTGGGGGGGGGGGGGAACGTGGACCATATTGATAGGAGCAATATGGGAGGGGGGTGCTTGAGCTTTGAGCTGAAAAAGTCCCAGAAGGTTGGGTCCTTCTGCGCAGGGCTGGTTCGGAAGAACAGTTCCATTTCCGTTGCCATTGCCATGAAAACGGAGCAGGTGTTCAGTATTTTAGCTGGAATTCCAATTCCAATCAGAATCCCGATCAATTTTAAAAAAATAAAATAAAATAAATAAATTTAAAGGCTATAGTATATGTGCAATACGGCCTTCAGGCCATTTTGCACATTAAAAATGGGCATTTTAAAATTTATTTTTTAAAAGGATTTTATATCTCATTCAGTCCAATCATAAATTGGAACACACAATTGGACCGATTGTCCCGATTTCATTCAGACTGAACAAAACACCCCGTTCCAATTGAAATTGGAGCTGAGCGAAATTCTTTTTGCCGCCTACTTAGAAGTGCTGGATTTCTCCCATCTCACCTTGTCCTTTCACAGGACCTGTTTTATAGCAACCCACTCACAATATCCACCGGGGGGTTGGGAGGGAATCTCTGACCCACGGCTGCTTTTTACTTGGCCCCTTCCCAATTCCTGGATCCAGGCCTTAGCCCCTGGATCCGACCCTCAAACACTGAAAGAGTGAGCTCAAGGGGAAAGGAAGTATAGATGAGAATGAGCACTGAAGAAACGGGGAGGGGGGGAGCTCCGTGGCCCAGATCCATGCTCCGGGCCCTCCCCTTCCTTCCTCTATCCTGAGCACCCCCCTTAAGCATTCCTGCCCTCAACCTCTATGTGGCCTGCAGGAAGTGGCTCGTGGGAGGGAACCAATTCCCACCCCTGATGTAAGTGATAGAGCAGACCTTTTGCTAGTATGAATTAGCACGCTATTGTGTGTGTACAATGGCTGAGACTAAGGGCACAATCCTCCATCTATTGTAGACAATAGGAGTTGGGCCATTGACTTCAATGAATATAAGAAATGCCGTACTGGGAGGGCTGAGACAAGAGCAAGTGTTTCTGTTCCGCAGGGAAATACCAGCCTATCAGGAGCGCTTCTAAATGTTCATCGGTATTTTGTCAGTTTCTGGTGGTTCCACACTTCCACTGTTGTCAGTATTGACGCCTGTGATTTTTTTTTATCATTTCCCATACATTTTGCCACTCTTTATTTTATTATTATTATTATTATTATTATAAACATTTATATAGCACCGGTCATGTACCTGGCGCTGTAACGAACATAGAAATAGATGTGGTCCCTGCCTGTGGCTTACAATCTAAAAGACAAGGGGGGAGACAGGGAGAGGGGACAGTGGGGGAGACCGGGGAGAAGACAAACAAACATTCAGGCGGATGCGAAGTCTCAGGTGCGTGTACTTGGCTTGGTTACAGTCAGGTTGGTTGCAGCATTCAGCAGAGGAGGGCAGACAGTAAGTATACGGGAAACTACTAGCAGGCATTGGGAAAGGCAGTGAGGAAAAAGTGGGTCTTGAGGAGGGATTTGAAGGAGCGGAGGGAGGGGGCAAGGCACATGTGGGTGGGGAGGGAGTTCCAGGCATGGGTATTTTTCATCATTTTTCATCACTTTCCAGTAGTTTTTGTCACTTTCTGGGACTTTTACCACAGTTTTACAGCACTTTTACAGCAATTTCCAGCACTTCCCCGGTACTTAGCCAGCACGTTGCATCTCCACAGCCCCTGGGGGCGTACACGGGACACACACAGGGCTTGGGATCGGCCCCGTAGCAGCTCTGTTCAACTCGTGGGAAAATAATGACCAACGGCAAAACCAGCGGGGGAAACGGTACATTTCTTCATTGCACGAATGAAGGCAAATGGCCTGTTTCCGAAAGAAACAGCATTCCCCGCTATTTGTCGTTTCAGACCTACATACTGGGTCAGCCAAACGGTCCATCAAGCCGAGCATCCTGTCTCAGATAGTGGCCATTCTTGGTAGTTTGGGAGAAACGCCCAACAGGTCCCGATCTATTCTCTGCTGATCACTCCCAGCGGTCAGAGCTTACATTCCCCAAACCTACCTGGCTAACAGCCATTAATATATAGGGTGGCCATACGGCCTCTTTAAAAGATAACACTTATGAGAAATTCATGGTGCAGGGCTGCATTTTTTCCAGTGCAGCCCTGCACCATGTATTTTTCATAAGTGACCTCTTTTAAGAACATAAGAAGTGCCGTACTGGGTCAGACCAACGGTCCATCTAGCCCAGCATCCTGTCTCCGACAGTGGCCAATCACGGTGGCTTGGGAGAAGCACCCAACAGGTCACAATGGGGGATCAATTCCCTGTTGTTTTTCCCCCAGCTCCCGTCATGTTCCCTGATCCTGGGAGGGATGGCCACCCTATATATTAATGGCTGTTAGCCAGGTAGGTTTGGGGAATGTAACCTCTGGCTAATCTATTAATATGGCCACCCTATTAATAGGCCTGTCCTTCAAGAATGTATCCAAACCTTTTCTTAAAACCAGCTATGCTACTGGCTTTGATCGCATCCTCTGGCAACATGTTCCACAAGTTAATTGTGCACTGGGGGGGGAGGGGGGATACTTTCTTTTATTTGTTTTCAAATCCCCTGCGGGCCTGAAATTCCCCACCCCTGGTCTAGCGCAAATGGTGTTGTTTTCTGCTTTTATTCCCTATCCCTTTCTGAATCATTCCTAAGATTCCGTTTGCCTTTTTGACGGCTGAGGCTGGAGACTGAGCTGATGTTTTCAAGGAATTGTCCCTCCTCTTTATCCTCCACCACTGAGATGGAAGAGCAATTCTGCCATCTAGCCGACCCATATTCATCTCATTGCAGGACCCCCTCCAGTGCCATTATTCATCTTGAAATAATTATCAGAGTAAAGTGCTGCTGGGCTGGAGCTGGCATGGAATTAACAACCTGCCGAGGGAGAGAGTTGCTAATGCAAAGCAAGCAGTTCAATACTTCCCTTAAATAAATGATAAGGATCCCTGGCATGGAACTCTGGCCTGGCCGCCGTCTGGCCTATCACTTAAGCATTATTGCTGCGATCCATGAACTCCCAACCCTCTCAAAACACGGATGATCCCAGGAGCAGAGAGAGATGGGAGGGCTCGTTAAATAAAGGCAGTTTGCCAGTTTGTCATAGAACCATGGACCTGTGGGGGTGGAAATAGCAGTGAAATTAATATCCACTGTGAATTAGAGCTGAAACGAATACCCGCACAAATGGGTAGGCTCATCAGATTTCTGGCACTCGAATCAACTCACAGTGTTCAGGTATTAATTGGTACTCAGTTCGGCACTAATCGACAACCCAGTGTTCTGGAATGTCAACTTATGGTCACCAGAAAACTGACTTCTGGTCCTGGAATATAGACTTCCAGTCCCGATTTTTCAAGTTTCCATTTTGATTGATCAATCAGTAACGGGAAAATTGATAAATCAGTAACAGAAATTACCAATTTGGGGGGGCGGGGGTAGCTAAATACCTGATCAGTGCTCAGGTAGCCCACTGGGTTACGGTACTCAAAAATGTGGGTATCACCTCTAGCATGTACATCGAATTTGGCCACTTTGAACCAAGTCCGACGGAGTGAAGGGTTGTCCTACTTTGTTCAGACATCTACATTGGATATTCAGTTCCGGCTGCTGGTTTATTTGGTGGTTCATTCCAGATATTTGATTAGCCAGTTTAGTTGTTCGACAATTAACTTAACTTAATTTTGGCATGCATAATAGCCCTAAACAGCACCAAAATGGGTAACGCAATGGAATAACTTGTGGAACTTGTCATCGAAGGATGTGGTCAAGGCCTAGTAGCCTAGCTGGGCTTAAACAAGGATTGGATAAGATCTTGGAGATTAGACCATGAATGACTATTAATGAAGTTAGTTGGGGGATGCAATTTCTGACTGTCATGAGCTGGGAATGGATCCGTCCATTCTGAGCTGTTGGGGTATTTCTCTGATGTTACCAAAAAGTGCCACTGCTAGAGACAGGATGTTGAGCTCGATGGACCATTGGTCTTGTTAACAGGAGACCCCCTCCCACTCGTGACCTCTCGAGGCAATGTACTCCAAAAATCACCGTTCCTCTGCTACAGGGTGGAATTAGCTTAATTACTTAAACTGGGGTCTCCATGTGTTCAAAAGGATCCGGCTGAGGACAGTACGCGCTACAGGCAGTTTATGTACTTTCCCCAAATAGAAAGAGAGAGAGAGAGAGAGACAGGTGTCCAATAACAACAAGTTTATTGCTACACAAAAACAAAGAAGTACAGCCCCCCAGTCTGACTGGCGGGATTTCTAAAGGGGAAAATTACGAGCGGCGCCTGGGAAAGCGAAAGTAAAGTAGGCGAAAGGGGGGTGGAATCTGGAAAAGGCTCAGCAAAGGGGACTGCGTGTGTGTGTGTGTGTGTGTGTGTGAGAGAGAGAGAGAGAGAGAGAGAGAGAGAGAGAGGCTTCCCCACCTGGCGGGGGAGAAGCTGGACCTGAGGTTACCTTCCCTAGCCTGTTGACAGGGGACAGGCGACCCACGGATCTAGCGGCGTTCGGGGAATGGAAGGAGGAGGCGGGGCAGACCAAGGTCTGGGAGAACCCTTAAATTAGACACGTACAGACTAGCCGCACGTATCTAGGTCCAAAGATTTCTCAGAGGCTGAGGGGGAAACTAGGGGCAGTTATAGGGTACTGAACAAAGGATTTGGGGAGGCTCTGATGGGTCGTTTGGGGCACACAATGAGCTAACGAGGGGAGAAACCCAACTTCCACTTCCATCACAAAAAGGGCCATACAAGATGCATAAGATATCTTTGACACAGGGGAAAGAGTAAACAACAGTGGCTGGAGGGTAGTTAAGGATGAGACAAGGGGCCTAACGATCGGCTCCCTGGGACACAAAAGGCGCAAGGGAACACCTGGATTCCTTCATTCCTGAGTGGGGGGGGGTTGCTGCTCCAAGTTCCAGTCGTCGGTGCTTTACTGAATAGGACAAATGCCTCTTAATGGCCCCATACGTTACTCTAGGCATTTTCCTTTTTCCTCTCTTCCCCCAGGTTCAGGCTGGTATTTCACATGAGTGACCTACTTTCTGCTGGGTTCCATGGTAGCTGGGCCCGATCCTTTTTTACAAGCCCCTCTTTGCTATGGGGGCTATCCTTTCAAGCTCCCCTTTTTCCATGTTTGCCATCCCTTGGTCACCAGTGAGGCCCGTCCCTTTAAGCCCTCCTGGTCCAAGTTTACTGGCCCTTGATTATACAGCGAGGTGGGGGGAGGGGTTGTACCCATTTTAGGGAAGACTGAGGCCATCATCAACAGTCTGACCCAGTACGGTGCTTCTTCCGTTCTTAATAAATGAACACCCACTTCAGATGCAGAAACTATTTGAATATTTAGGTAGCAAGCTGACTACGCAAATGATATCCGCTAACACAGACATGAGCCTGCAACTTCTCAACCTCATGAATGTACTTTTGTCTTTCCTGATGTTTCCCTCTCCCTCATATTCTCCTCCCTTGTCTCTCAGATTGTAGGCCCCTTAGGGGTAGGCACCTGTCTCTGACTGTGGATTGTGCAGTGCCGGGTACATTGCTAGTGCTATATAAATAATAATAATAATAATAATAATAATATAATATAATAAATAGTAGTAAAAACAGACACATGGGCAGCTCGATGGTTCCCCAGCTGGCCCAGGGCAGGAAACTGTAACCTACACAGCCTGGGTCGGGGAGGGGCATCGAACAAACATGCCCGTGGCTGGAGAGTGGTGCCCCGTGTAGGGCAGGGAGCTTAGCAAACGGGCAGGCAGGCGACCCTGTCCCCAGCGCCCCACCCCTGCCATGATGAACAGACATGGATACCAACTATGGTGCTCGGCCATGGCAGCCCTTGCCCTGAGACGGGTACGGCAGGGCTAAACACACGTGCTAGCCCACGTCAGCCTGCGTGGGCGGCCCTTAGCCTGGGCTGTGACCCAGAGACGTTCAGAGGACGTAGCCCGAGATAGCCTCCTTACCCACCCCGGGGCAGACCCAGGCTAACACCTGGCGTTGCACAAACAGACATTCCAGTGGGTCCCCGGGCCCCGGTAAACCAAAGTGGGCCACTGTCGCGTCTGTTCATTTCACTTCTAGTTGGAAGGGACTTCAGTGGTTTTCTAGTTCTGTCCAACCCCCCCACTCCAAAGCCAGATATCTTCTGCCTGCGGCATCACGAAAAGGAGTTTGTCCAAACTGTCGGGGGGGGGGGGGGGTGGATCCAAGGCTGGCAATTCCACACTCATTCTAGTCAATCTATTCCATCGCCCAACAGTCTCACAGTGAGGATGTTTTTTCCTAACATTTAACCAAAATCTTCCTTGCAGCAATTAAAGCTCATTCCCTCTCCTCCTTTCTTCTGGGGCAGCGAAGACCGAAGGCTCACCATCTTTTCCCGGGCCATCCTTTTAGATATTTGAAAACTACCATCTGTTTCATCGTCTTTTCTCTAGGTTAGACATACTCAGTTCTTTCAGTCTTTCTTCACGTGACTCTAAAATCATCTTGCGGGGCTTTAACAGACATGACGGTAGTGGCCCGCTGTGGACCGGGGACCCATCGGCAGGTGTGTTCATGTGTCACCAGATGTGGGCCTGCATCTACCCTGGGGTGGGTAAGTGGCTGGCCTGAGATGTGCCCTGGACCCAGTCCCAGCACCGATACAGGACCAAGGGCCACCCACGCCGGCCACAGCATTTATTCAGCCCTCCCATCGCCATGACTTTCCATCATGGTGGGGGCGGCCACTCACCAGTCTGTTGAGCTCCCTGCCCTAGCCAGGGTGGTGGGATGGCTCTCCGACCGTGGGCACGTGTGTTTAGTGTCCGTCCCCAACCTGGGGCCACTGTTTCCTGCCCTGGGACGCATTGCCTGCATAGCTGTTTTTACCTTTTGGTTGCTCTCTTCTCCAGTTGGCCAACAATCTTCTTGAAGGGCAGTGCCCACAACTGAACATGGTGTTCCAGATGAGGTCTCACCTGTGCCAAGTAAAATGGTCCCTTCCATCAAGGGATGGCTTCTGGCCAACGGCTGGTGGAACGGAACCAGGGCCAGCCTAAGAATTTGCGGGGCCAAGGTGAAGATAAAACACGGGGACCCTGGGGGAACCTGCCCAACTGGAGTCACCCTCCATGGGCCCCTAAGGTGGTCATGCTTGTGGCCCTATTGGGGGGGAGTGGGGGGGCCCCCACACTCTGCCCTGGTGAGAACAGGGCCACTGTGATAAGGCTGGAGGGGACTGTTGGTTCACCATGGAAACATGCAGTGGTGTCTGTAACACCAGTTACGTGCCCCGGGTGATCACTGCACCATAACCTTCCACGTCTTGGAGATGATGCATTTTTAACGCAACCCCAAATGGCATTTTTTTTTCCCTGGTGGTGACAGCATCATGGCATTGACTCGTGTTGAGTTTATGATCCAACACAATGCCCAGACCCTTCGCTGCAGTGCTACTGCCTAGCCAACTCTCCCAGAAGTGTCGCCTCCTCTCCGAAACCCAACAGCAGATGGAGCCGGAGGAAGCTGGTGTTAAATAAGTGCCAGACAGGCAGCCTCTTCTGAAAGGGCACCTCCTGGCATGGGCAGTGGTTTTGTAATAAGCGGGGGAGGGCACAGGAAGAGATCTCCCTCCTCCTAGATTTCTCCTCCGTCTCGAAGCTGCCTGTTGAGTGACCATTCATCTAGGTTTTGTCTCAGAGTCTTTGGGTTTCAGGGGTGGAACCAAGGGAGGGGATGGGAGAATGGGTGCTGTGCTCCCCCCATTTGTTTCCTCTGTCTACTATTGCCTTTCTACTAGTTGTGTCTCTGGGGTCTCGAATGAATCGTAAGCAGAACACGGGGCAGGCAAGGCAAATGCTATTTATTTATTTATTTATTTATTATCAAAATTTATATGCCGCCCCCTCCTGCTATAAGCATCTCGGGGCGACTAACATTTTAAAATACACGACAAAGTAAAATACATTAAAACAACCTAAAGTCCCCAAATTAAATAACCTCAAACCAAACCCTCCCTAACCCAACCCACCCACCCCATCTCCCTCGGTAAAGGCCCGGTGAAACAGCCAGGTCTCACACTGTCTACGGAAAGAAGGGAGGTCGGCGGCTAAGCGGACCTCCAACGGGAGGGAGTTCCACAGCCGCGGTGCAGCCACAGCAAATGCCCTCCTCATGGTTGACACCTGGGAAACCTGGGGGACCCCGAGGAGGGTGCCCCCGGCCGACTGCAGAGGTCGATCCAGAATCCGAAGGGTGAGGCGGTCCTGCAGGTAGGTGGGGCCCAGGCTGTTTAAGGCTTTAAAGGTCAACACCAACACCTTGAATTGGGCCCAGAAGACTATTGGCAGCCAGTACAGAGAGCAAATCACTGGTGTAATGTGCTTGCATCGGCCCGTCCCTTTCAGGACCAGGCCGCCACATTCTGCACCAGCTGCAGTCTCCGAACCAGCACCAAGGATAGCCCCATTTAGAACTCCACTAGCAGAAGCATTGTGTTCAAGACGTGGGTGATAAATAATGGTGCCACTTTACTCAGCATTGGTGAGGCTTTACCTGGAATACCGTGTTCCGCTTGGGGCACTGCACTTCAAGAAGGAGGTAGACAAATTGGAGAAGATTCAGAACCCAGCAATGGAGATGATGAAGGGGCTGGAATTAGGGCTGAAACTCAGTATTGGGTTTTATTCGGTTTCAGCTGAGGATTGTGGTATTTCACTTGGTTTTACCGAGTACCAAGAAACCAAGTCATGGGCATGGTATTTGGTATTTGGCAACATCTAGATTGAGCACCTGATCCCGCATCAGGGCCTCTGTCACGTACCCTACCTCTCCATGAGGTCCCATGAGGTCCCCCCAGCAAGTCGTGGCTCACGACTCAAAGGCAGCCACGACCGCTGTTCTAATGCTGTAAGATCAGGCTGCCATCTTTGTTTTCTGGGAGTATGGGGGTGGGCCATGGCACAGGTGGTAGAGCACATGCTTTGCATATATAAGGACCCAAGTTCAATCCCTGGCATCTCCGATTCAGGATCTCTAGAAGCACACCTGGGTGAGGCCTCTGTTGAAGATCCTGGAGGGTCTCGGGTAACGCACCTGGGTGAGGCCTCTGCCGGAGAGCTGGATTTGAAACCCTGCTGCCGTGTCAGGTTGTGACAATACTGGACTAAGCTGAACCATTGGTCTGATTCAGTTAGGCAGCTCCTTATGCTGGGAAGTGTAGTCTGGCATGCTCCCAGCAGCAGCCACTGTTCTAATGCTGGGAGATCAGGCCACCATCTTTGTTCTCTGGGAGCATGCTGGGAAATGTAGTCCAGAATGCTCCCAGAGAGTTGACATGCCAGTGCCACTTGTGGCAGCCCCTCTGCTTTGACTCCACGGGCCACATTGCTCCTCACAGTGAGTTTCCTGCACCCCGGTCCCTTTCCTGCCCCCTTTCTTGCCCACCACACCCCCTCAAGAAATTTCCCTCTGCCCACCGTGCCCCCCACCTCCCAATAGTAATTCATCACTCCGCTTCTGCTGCTTCCTTTTCCGGTCAACAGGAGGACACGTAAGGGGACGCTTCATTAGATGACAAGGGCACAGGTTTTCAAACCGAGTGCTGAGTATTCTACCAAGTATTCGTTGCATTACTGAGTCGCTGCCGGAAACTCGATCCCAATCCTCGACTGCTTGGAAATACTCATGAATAATTACTGTTCTATTCGTTTCTGCTCTCCCTGGCATGCAAGCCATATGAGGAACGGTTGAAAGAATTGAGTATGTTTAGCCTAGAGAAAAGGGGACCGAGAGGGGACATGAGAGCAGCTTTCAACCATCCTACATGTTATCACATGTTCTTTCTTGCCACTGAGGAGAGGTCACGAGGACATGGATTTAAATAGCAGCAATGGAGATTTGTGGTTATTGTGGGGGTGGGATTCTTTACCGTAAGAATAATTGGATGAAGGAACTGGCTGCCTAAAGAAATTATGGAATCTCTCTCCTTGGATGTTTTCAAAACTGGGTTGGGCAGGCATCTGTGATGCTGTTGGCATAAGGTGTTTTGTCTTAGTTGGACTAGATGCACCTCCCTCTATATCAGGTTGACCAATCCTTCAGTCACCTTCAGGCTTGGTTAGAGGGGGCTGCATGCACGAGCCACTCTTTCAGGCACTGGAATTGCAAGGGGGCCAACCCCGGGTAAATGTCAGAGAATCAAAGCACACTCAATCCCAGAATCCACTGCACACCCCATATCTGTCCCACAATGCACCGCTGGCACAAACCATGCCCAGAACCCCTCAAGAACCTTGGGCTGTTCCTTATTGCATTTGTACCAAATTGTGGTGAAAAGCATCCTGGATATCACCAGGAAATACAACCGTGGGCAGCCCTACAATGTAGGGTCGGCTGGCATCCATTCAGATTTCATGCAGACGATCAGGAACTGGGGGTTGTGTCCAGTGTCCAGGCTGGGACTCACTGTGAGTCATCTTGCTCTATGGGGTTCTATGGCAGTGTAGGCCATATGTTCTCTGGGGTTCTATGGGGCTGTGGGGCATCTGCTCTTTGGGATTCTAGGAAACTATGGGGTGTCTCTTCTATAGGGTTCTATGGGACTGTGAAATGTCTGCCCTATAGGACATTATGCAGTGTCTGCTCTTTGCTGTTCTATGGGGCTGTGCGCTGTACTATAGTGTCCTATGGAGCTGTGTGTCATCTGATTTACAGAGTTCTAATGAGCTATGGAGTGCATGTTCTATGAGGCTGTGGGCCAGCTGCTCTATGGGGTTCTAAGGAGCTGTGGTTGTGTGTTCTGTGAGGTTCTAAGGAGCTATGAGTGTGTGCTCTATGGGGCTCTAAGGAGCTGTGGGGGGGTGTTCTGTGGGGTTCTAAGGAGTTGTGGGTGGGTGTTCTATGGGGTTCTGTGAAGCTATGGAGTGCATGTTCAATGGGGGTATATATAGCACTCCTTGCTATATGGGATTCTAAGGAGCTATGGCATGTCTGTTCTGTGGGGCTGTGGGTCATCTGCTTTATGGGATTCTATGTAGCTGTGGAGTGTCTATTCAATGGAGTGTTATGGGCTAAGGCTGTCTGTTCTATGGGGTTCTAGGAAACTGTGGGGGTGTCGGTTCTCTGGAGTGCAATGGGCCGGTGGGGTTTCTAAGTAAGGAATTTATTCTCGGTGGGGCCAATCCTATGCCCTATGGATTGGTGTGCATAGGACGTGCTGTACATGTGCATGTACTCACACGCAAGCCACACAGAACCCAGCATGGGGCCCACAGCTGAGTGCGTGGGGCATGGGATCGGCCCCATTGTCAGTGGGTATCAGCAGCCAATAACCCCATGATTAGACACACTGGAGAGGGAAATGCTGGAGATGTCATGCATGAGACACTTGATCACTTCCTACATTCAAAATGTAGTGTGTAAACAGGCCCTGTCTGTCATTCAGTAAGTGAGATCAGGATGAAAGTTGAAACAGGAAGCACGTTTGTTACCCACAGGAAATACCCACAATTTTGAGTAATCTATCGGGTGCCTGTTTGGTACCTGAATATGAGATGGGCACTCGATTACCCAAAAATACTATAATTGAGTTACTGCTAGACCATTTTACCGATTAGAAAACTGGAAAATCTGTACCAGAAGCTGGAATATCAGTACCAGACATCAGAAAATTGGTATCAGATATTGGATAATCTGTACCAGAAGTCAGATAATTGGTACCGGAAGTCAGAAAATCAGTACCTGAAGTCAGGAAATTGGTACCGGAACTTGAAAAAATGGTACCAGAAGTTGGAAAATTGGTACTGGAAGTTGGAAAATCAGTACTAGAAATTGGAAAATTGAGTAGCCTGTCAGCCAGTAATTGAGTTCCAATTAGCATCCAATGTTACCAAGTCGGGTTAGGTACTGTGATTTCGATAGGCACACGCATGTTTGTAGGTGCTTGTTTCTGCTCTAATCAGGACACCTGCCCATTTGGCACGAAACATTCACGTCCTGAAAGAATTCTCTCCCTCTCTCTCAGGCTCCGGGCCTGACTGGAAAATCCCCACTGCAGCAGCCACTCTGTGAACTCATTAATCACGGTGCGAAACACCGCAACATGGCTTCTTGGTCTACAGATAAGCACAAAACTTTGGCAGGGAAGAGATTCGATTTTTCCAGCCCACCTCCTGGCCGATAATCCCCACAGTAACAGGTCTCTTGGTTACAGAGAGCAGCACGTGTTCCCGTTCCCAGAGAAAGCAAAAGACAAACCAGGAGGGCGGGCATCTTTCTTTTTTGTTCTGTTTTCTCACTGCTTCTCCCACAGCAGAAATAGAAGCAGGGCAGTTAGTGATGGAGAACCCATGGGACAGAACCTGACAGCGAGGGTTTCTGGTCTGCTTCTTTCTCCAGCAATGACCTGCTGCCTTCCCAGGGGATTTTGTGGGATCCAAAATGCAGGATGAGCGGGCAACCTAATCGAATGCTAGGCCCAAAATATCCACACACAGCATGCATACTTCCTCACAGTCGCTCACATACACACACGTGTTCCCTTGCACACTGCACACGTGTTCCTGTGCGCTTCCTCATGCACAGCATGCACACTCCCTCATGCTCGCACATGGCCAACATGTATGCTCCCTCACGGTCACTCACACACACACTTCCTTGCACTCCCTCACACACTACACATACGCTCCCTTGTACGCTCTCAAGCACGCACGCACGCTCCCTCATGCTCTCACATGGCCAGCAAATATGTTCACCCCACTCACCCCAAACACACTCCTTGTACTTGCTTACACACCTGGTCCCTCACACACAGCACACACATTCCCTCATGTTCCATCACAGACAGCACGCACGTTCCCTCGCACTCACTCACACACAGCATGCATTCTCTCTCACACACAGCACACGCACATTCCCTCACACTCACTCACACACAGCACGCGTGTTCCCTCACGCTCGTTCAGACACAGAACATCTGTTCCCTCACACTCATCCGCATACAGCATGCATGTTCCCTCATGCTCACTCTCACACCGTACGTGCGTTCCCTCACGCTCTCTCACACACCACATGCACGTTCCCTCACGCTCTCTCACACACTGCACATGCGCGTTCCCTCACACTCTCTCACACACCACACGCACGTTCCCTCACACTCTCTCACACACTGTACGTGCATTCCCTCACACTCTCTCACACACCACATGCGTGTTCCCTCACAGTCTCTCACACACTGCACGCGCATTCCCTCACACTCTCACCACACGCACGTTCCCTCACACTCTCTCACACACTGCATGCGCATTCCCTCACACTCTCTCACACACTGCATGCGCGTTCCCTCACACTCTCTCACACACTGCATGCGCATTCCCTCACACTCTCTCACACACTGCA
>QEPC01011928.1:889856-942699 GCA_003113815.1 Sphenodon punctatus | reverse complement strand
GTGTGTGTGCCTGCTTCATCCCCCGGACTGCAGTGTGTGTGCCTGCTTCATCCCCGCAGTGTGTGTGCCTGCTCCATCCCCGCGGTGTGTGTGCCTGCTTCATCCCCCGGACTGCAGTGTGTATGCCTGCTCCATCCCCGCAGTGTGTGTGCCTGCTCCATCCCCGCGGTGTGTGTGCCTGCTTCATCCCCACGGTGTGTGTGCCTGCTTCATCCCCGCAGTGTGTGTGCCTGCTTCATCCCCACGGTGTGTGTGCCTGCTTCATCCCCCAGGTCGCGGTGTGTGTGGGCTTGAGGGTCGCATCAGCCCCAGCTGCACCTTCACCCTGCATGGCTCTGCTGTTTGCACAGAGCGTTCAGAGCTTGCGGCACCAGTAGGGGTCAGCGTAAATGGCCCATAGGATTGTAACCTATGATTCTAAGATCAGCCTCTACCATGACCTGCTGCTTGTTTGTTTGTTTATTGATATCTAATATCCTGCTCTTTCTCTGAGGCTCAGGGAGGCTTACAATATAAAAGCACATTAAATTCCCTTTTTTTAAAAACCCACACCCAGCCCTAAACAAACAAGCCTCACCCAGCCCCTATCCCCAGCTGCCAACGCCTTGCCAAACACATGGGGTGCAGCCACATGAGACACCGACTGCACCTTGAGCAGCCTAACCCCACTCTGGGCAGCCGTACCACACAATGCATTGCATCGTGTGGCAGGCGGCTGCCAGAGTTTCCCTGCTGCCGCAGGACAGGCCGCTGGCTGCTACGCATTGTGTCTTCAGGAAAAGGCCAAAGATTCAGCGTATGGGGCCAAAAATGGGGTAAGGCTGCCCAAGGAGAGGCAGCTCGTCTGCTCGGGCACCGTCTACCCCGCCGCGCTGCGAACTCCGCTGCAGCGCTTTAAGCAGCGGCTGCTCCTTTCAGTCCCCCTTGGCCACATCATGGCTGGGGGCAGGATAGTACTCGGGCCGGGGGAGGGAGGGAGTCAGGGAAGGGACGGCCACCTGCTCATGTGGCCGGTGCCTTGGCAGGAGATCTGACAGTGGCCAGCCGGCTGCCCAACTTCCCCGTGGGTGTGGGGGGTGGTGTGTGGGGGGGCAACCATGCTCTCCGTACTGGCCCCACAGTGTGGTGGCTGTGCTTGTCCGCCATGGGGCCAAGGGGGGATCGGGCTGTCTGCAGCTTGTGCGGCTGCAACCTTTGTCTTACATCACCTCTGGAATTTTCTCCGGCTCGGCTTCTGGCAGATCTCCAGGTGAAGGGGATCCCATGACGCTAGGGCAGCCACCAAGCATGCCCCTCTGTGCACCCTTGTTGTACAAACACAACTGGCCGATGGTACCCACAAATGGGCACTCCTGGCTGACGCGATGGAGCACAATAGGAGAGGCGGTCTTTCAGATGTGTGGGGGCCAGGTCCTTAGACAACTGATGGGGGAGAAGAGCCCAAAAGCTGGCACTCTGACCAACAAAAGTTGATCCAACGGAAGGTATTCTCTGAACCTCTTTGGTCACATTCCAGCGAGCAGATTCTTTGAATAGGGATGTGCAAACAGAATGCGGTTCAGATGTTCGGACGGACGTTTGGTCATTCAGTTCAAAACTCGAGTTCGGGTTCGGTTGTTTGGTTCGGTGGAGTTCGGTTCGACTGAAATTGGGCAAACATTTGAAAATAGTGCTATCGATACCGATACTGAATTCGAAGATTTTTGTTTTCGTATTGGTATCATTTGGCCCTGAAACAACCCCTGGTCTCCACCCCTGGTGCCAGGAAGTCTGCTCCTCAGCTGCCTCCCCTTCCAGTCACGTTTTTCCCACCCGAAGTCATGTTTTTCCCACCTCCGAACTCATCCGAGCTCACATGACCATGACCGAACTGTTCGGCCATTTTTGAGTTCGGTTGACGTTCGGTTCAGACGTCCGAACAGACCGAGTATGGTCCGAACTCCGAACAGCCGAACTGCGTCTGCACATCCCTAACTTTAAAGAAATTCAGCCTTACTTCTGAAGCGTTCCCATGACCAGAGCACTGACATCGAAGGTGTTGAGCAGCAGCAGGACAAGATGAACTCCTGAAAGATGAGGAGAACATACTCCACTTTTTTTGGAATAACTATTGTGTGGACACAGAGGCATAGGCGGAGCTGCTGGACCTGCGGGGACTGGGGTCTTTTCTCACTTGGGGCTGCTCCACTTCTCCAACCCCTCTGGCTTCCATAAAGGCCTCCCCTGCGGGACCGCCTCACTCCCTGGATTCTGGGTCGACCCCTGCGGTCGGCCGGGGGTGCCTTTCTCAAAGTCCCCTGGGTATCCCAGGGGGCGACGATGGAGAGGGCGTGCTTAGTGACCGCACCAAGGCTGTGGAACTCCCTCCCGGCAGAGACCCGGGTAGACCCGGCTCTCCCCTCCTTTCAGAGGACAATGCCTGTTCCGCCAGAGTTTTGGCGAGGGAGATGGGAGAAGGGGGGCAGGGGGACTGGGTTAGGGTGGTTGGGGTTGACGTAGTCTTGACAGCCTCCATATGGCAGAAATGTTTTATGATATGTTTTATTTGTATTCATTACTATATCTGATTGTGTTTTTCATGAATTGCTAGCTGCCCTGAGCTGCTTTGGCAGGAGGGGTGGGCTTTAAATTAATTAATTAATTAATTAATTAATTAATGAAATAAATACATAAATAAATAAATACATTTTTAAAAACCCAATAAATAAATAAATAATAGTGGCAGGGAGCTGTCAAAGGCCGGCAAAGGCTTCTGGTCATTTGGCAGCTGTTTGTATTTTAGGGGGGTGGGGATTAGGTTTTGGATATGCTCTTATTTAAAATGGAAGTTTTTTGGGGGGAGATAAGCAGAGTTACCATATCGCCCCTTTAAAAGGGGGCACTTGTCAAAAATACAAGATGCAGGCCTGCACTGATTCCAATGCAGCCCTGCAAGATGCATTTTTCATAAGCATCCTCTTTTAAAGGGGAGGTATGGTAACCCTGGGGGGTAAGAGAGTTAGGGTAGAAGGGAAATGGGGTAGGAGTGTGGGGTATGGGGTTGGGTGTATTTGAGGGGAGGTAGGAGGTAATGATGTATTTGGGGTGGTCATTTTTTCATTCATTGTATTAATTGGGCTAAAGTGAAATGGCGAGTGGGGGATGGGACAGGGGTTTGTAAGGGATTTGTTTACATATTTTAATGGGGTTTTTGGCAGGGGGGGGTTACTTTGTAATTATCTAGAAGGATTATTACTATAGTGTACACCACCCTGAATCTTTGGAGAGAAAGGCAATACAGCAATCTAAATACATAAATAGCTACGCTGGCCCCCAGCAAAGAGACAGGATGGAGCCCCCACATCCCAGCAGTGGGGGAGCAGGAAGCATGGGGCCGCAGGGTACGAGTTATATGAGCATGCAACCCTTGACTGTAAAGTCCCATGTTGGGGACTCGCTTACTGCTTCTGCCTGCCGCAGTGGAACGCCTGGCTGTCCCCCTAATACAATCACAGGTGGGAAATGCCTGGCACGGTTATATTGACAAGGCTTCTTGAAGACTCCCGAACGAATGCCACTTTCCCATTGGAACTACTATTCAGTCTCCAGTCCTTCAGCCCCCAAAGCTTGGCCTTTCTATCCGACTGCCTTCGACTTTCACAGCCCGGCAGCAAATTCATCCCTCGACAACACTCAAAGATCCTTTTCCCTTCTCGGGACCAAAAGTTCCATCAGGAAAAAATAAAATAAAAATTCCAATATAGAACTTAATGAGAGGGGGCGCTATTCCAGATATGTGAGGAATTTCACCTTTCAGACCTGGTTCCTGGTACCTGCTCCGTACTGTGTCTCTGATGGAGTCCACCTCCCCCAGCTGATAAGAGCACTCTCTGGACTCAGCTCTGCCATGTTCCTACAATCTCCCCGATGCTGTCTTTTGTCTCCGGTGTGCACCGTGCAGACTACATACAAATCAAAGCTGTCATGGCATGCTGAGTAGCCCTAGATTCCCAGCCGGTTACCGCCCGGTCACGGTGCCCCCCGCCGCAACCACATTGGGTGTTTTTACACACACGTTTCTCCTGGATGTTTGCTGTTACATCCTGAACTTTTCTGCGTGTCTAAATCACTCACCCAGATCTTAAACATCCGGCTCTTTGAACTTCTGCGTAGAACTTCTCCCAGAACCTTTGTGTGTAAAACGTTCTCCTGGTAAAACGGCGTTGCTCCAGGCAGCTGTGGACACTTGGTTTCCATGGCAGCCTGTCACGTCTACAGCTGCGGCTACTTTAGGCTGCCTCAGGGCAGTGTTTGTGAGAAAAATGCATCCGGAACTTACTTGTGGGTTTGTAAACCCAGAAGATTGAAACATCCGGAACTTTAACATGTGTGTAAAAATGCCCACTGCCTGAAGGGGAGTGGGGGGGAACCTTCCATCCATCCCCACCTGGAGAAGCCCCGTTCCACCCCCGCCACAAACGTACTCTGTGGTGGTGCCAAGCGCAGCGGGGAGAAGCACGCTGCGTCCGTGCTGGGCACCACCATTATTTCCCTCCCTCAGACAGCAGCACGTGCACGCACCAGAGCTCAAGGGGTGGAGGGCACAGTAGCCTGAGTTGCCTAGGGGTGCCCAAATCCTAAGTCCGACCCATGGAATAAGTGAACATTCAGGTCCTCTTGGCTCTGACCAAATGGGGCTGGAGAGCTCACAAGATGATACGTGTCTTGCCCTTGGCCTCCCGGACCCACCCAGGAGTAGGAAGCCAAGCTGAGGTCGGTGAAGGGAAGGCTGTGAGGACACAGGTCTTGAACAGGCAGCACTGAGGTTCTGGGCAGCTCTGTAGCATGACCTGGGCCACCACACAGCAACCAGCTGGCTAGGCATGCTGCCACCCCCCTGCTTTTGCCACTGAGGCCGAGAGAAGCAATTGGCGCAGAGCCGCCCAGAGAGGCCAGAATTCAAAGACAAAAATCCCCAGCAATGGCTGGCGTCAGGTTAAAAAGTCCATGATCTTGCAAAGAGTAAGATAAACATAAGAGCTTTAACTATGCCCCAACTGCTCTGTGAGAGAAGGGGGGGGGGGGCAGAGGGGGGAAGGGGGGCTATGCCCTGACCCCTCTGTGAGAGAAGAGGGTCTGAGGTGGGGTGGAGGAATGGGTGGGGGTTGCCCTGGCTCCTCTGTGAGAGAAGGGGGTCTAGGGCAGGGGGGACCAGGAGGGGCAATACCCCGACGCCTCTGTGAGAGAAGGGAGACTGGGGCAGGGGGACAATACCCTGATGCCTCTGTGAGACAAGGGAGTCTGGGGCAGGGGGGCAGCAGGGGGGCAATACCCCAACGCCTCTGTGAGAGAAGGGAGCTGCTTGGGGCAATACCCTGACCCCTCTGTGAGAGAAGGGAGCTGCTTGGGGCAATACCCTGACCCCTCTGTGAGAGAAGGGAGCTTAGGGCAATACCCTGACCCCTCTGTGAGAGAAGGGAGCTTGGGGCAATACCCTGACCCCTCTGTGAGAGAAGGGAGCTTGGGGCAATACCCTGACCCCTCTGTGAGAGAAGGGAGTCTGGGGTGGAGGAGTAACAGGGGTGCGACTGCGTAGTATGCTCTGACCCCTCTGAATGGGGCGTTTGGGGGCTGGGAGGGAAATGGGGGTGGTCTATGCCCCATCCCCTCTGTGAGAGGTGGGGTTTGGGGCAGGGAGAACGGGAGTGAGCTATACTCTGATCCCTCTATGGGGCGGACAAAGATTGTAATGTTTAAACTGGGTTTTTAACTGTTTTTCATTCAGCTTTTGTCATTTTAATGCACGATGTTTTTGTAAGCCACTCGGAGTTCTTGGCAAGAAGAGCAGGGTATTTATTATTAATTATTATTATTATTATTATTATTATTATTATTATTTAGATAGCACTAGCAATGTGCCCTGGGTCCTGAACAGTCATGATTAACGGCAGGTCCCTGCCCCCAGGGGCTTACAGTCTAGAATGGCCACGGGGGAGGAGTCGGAAACCCTAGGGACAGTCAGGAATACAACTGGGAAGTTGGGGCGTTGCGGGTGCATGGTTTTAGCTTAGTTACAAGGGCCTGGGGAGTCTCCCAAGACTAAGATGAGATACGGAGCATAAAAGGCAGCATTGGAGAAGGGCCAAAGAGCAGGAGACTCTGAAGTGGATGCAGGTGGTGGCAGAGAAGGAGTGATGTTCAGACGTGCAGCTGGGATGATGGCTCCCCGACCCAGGGCAGGAAACAGCGGTCACCCTTCCCCAGGCTGGGTCGCGGCACCGAACAACCATGCCCGTGGCCGGAGAGCCGTCCTACGACCCGCCCAGCCCAGTGGGGCAGGAAGTTCAACAAATCCTTCGACAGCCCTTCTCTCAGCGCTCCGCCATGACAGACAGCCATGGCGGCCAATGATGGCCCCAATCCACAGTAGCTAAGGCGGGGCAGAACAGACATGCTGGCCCGCTGTGGTCCCCCATTGACCCGTGGGGGGGGCCCTTACCCCAGACTGTGACCACAGAGCTTTCCGAGGATGCAGCCCGGGCTAGCCGCCTACCCAGCCCAGGGCAGTCCTGAGCTAACATCTGGCAGTGCGTGAACACACATGCCGGCAGGTCCAAGGCCACAGCGGGCCAGCGTAATGTCTGTTTTCACCCATAGCAAAAAATGGCCCATGGTGTGGGCAGTGGTTCAGGTGGTAGAGCATATGCTTGGCATGTATAAAGTCCCAAGTTCAATCCCCGGTATCTCTGATACAGGATCTCAGGCAGCATACCTGAGTGAGGCCTCTGCTGGGGATCCAGGAGGGTCTCAGGTAACACGCCTGCGTGAGGCTTCTGCTGGGGATCCAGGAGGGTCTCAGGTAACATGCCTGGGTGAGGCCTCTGCCGGGGATCCAGGAGGGTCTCAGGTAACACGCTTGGGTGAGGCTTCTGCCGAGGATCCATGAGGGTCTCAGGTAGCAGGCCTGGGTGAGACCTCTGCCGGGGATCCTGGAGAGCTGGATTTGAAACCCATGCCATGTCAGGTTGTGACAATACTGAGCTAAGATGGACCATTGGTCTGACTCAGTTAAGCAGCTCCTTATATCCTAAATGAGGGCAGAAATATAGGGAAGAAAGCACCAAGACCACAAGGAGCCTTGAAGATGAGGACAAGAAGTTTGTGCTGGATGCAGAGGGGGAAAGAAGTCATGGAAGGAGCAGAGGAGTTACTATTAATAACCGTAATAATAATAACAAACAATATTTATTACTACTAGTAATAATTTTCTTAATAATTTATTATGTTCAACCCCGGCCCCCCTTCCTTTACCATCCTTCTCTAGCTCCCCGTCACAAAACACCTGTGAGGCAGGACTCATTATTATTCCCATTTCACAGATGGGTGAATGGAGGCTGAGAGAGAGTGACTTTCCCAAGGCCACCCAGTGAGTCCGTGGCTAAGGCAAAATGGTTGTTGAACATGTTCAAAGCGGCAGCGGGCACAGCTAAGGTGAATGATCCTGGCAGCAGAGTGTTGAACAGAAGGAGTGAAAGGGTCAAGGGGTGTGTGGGGAAGGCCAGGAAGAAGGTGTTTTGTCATCGTCAAATTGGGAGAGATGACCAGAGCCAGGGGCGTTGCTACCAGGGAGTGAGCGGGTGCCGTTGAGGGGTGGCCCCTTTGCAAGTTGTCTGGGTACCACTAGGAAATGTTCAGAGTGGGTGGGGAAGAGAGCGGGAACAGGACCAGCAGGTTCCCTCCACCCACCCATCCACTCTGCAAATTTCCTAGCAGCACTCAGGAACCTTGCTGCAAAAGGCCCCATGGAAACTTTCAGTGGGTGGAGGCAAAGTGCTGGAGTATATATCAGTGGCATCCTAAAAGAGGGCTGTTCCCTCTTTTAAGTCATGCCCTTCACCTTGGAGCCCAGGACCCTGTCCCCACCCCAGAGGCTGCATCCCTTTGCTCTTAAAAGGCCATATTTGGGACCTGCGCAGCTTTGCTACACATAAACATCAGCCTTGGCAGCAGGAACACAAAGGAAAGGCCAGATTTTAGCAATGTTATAGGATGTTAATAATCGTGCAACTAGAGCACCGGCTCCATGTCCGGGGGAGCGGGGGGACCACCCCCAGCCAGGTCAGGTCGGGGAACTGAATAAACGTTCCCGCTGATCGACCGGGCCGGGGGAGGCTGAAAGAAATGTGAGGATGGTTGCCCCCCCCCCCTCACTGTGGCCGGCCTCCTGCCTCCCACCATGACAGACGGGCATGACTGCTAATAATGGGTCGTGATGGTAGCCAGTCACGGCAAGCCCCATGCTGGGGCTGGGATGGCGGTACGAACACACATGCCCGCATGGGATGGCTCTCCTGGGTGGCCCTTGGAGCCGGACTCTGCACCTGGTTCCTTCCGAGCTCATGATTCCTTGGCAGCCATGTACCTGGGCCCACATCTGGCGGCTTGCTAGCAGACCACGCGGGTCAGGCTCTGGGCTAACGGGGGAACGTTGCATTGAGTAACACCCGTACTCTAGTCTAGACGAAGCCAAATGGTACGTTCTTCAGACAGCACTCCAGTCCTATTGGAGCTTCATTCCAGCTGGCCGCACCACACACATGACGCAGGCACAGCTGACACAGAGGAGTTTTTTGGGTTTTTTTCTTACCCGCGCTGTATGGCAATCCAGCCCTTTTTCGCTGCCATTTGGCAGGCGAGTAGCACCATGTCCCAAGGGCATGGAGACGTGGCCAAATCAACCTTCACCGTCCTGGCTTGGGTGGATATTTCTGAAGCGCAAAAAGGGCAGTCGTTTCCCCTATGGCAGCTGGCTTCCTTTGGACGCCTTTAATAAATCAACAGGATTTCGAAGGCTCTCCCTGCTCCTCTCCACAAAGCCTTTTAACCCCATCGGGCTGTGGAGGAGGAAGAGCAGAGCCTGTAAAATCCGAACCCATTAACAATGACATCTCAAGGAACCCCAGCTGGGTCGTCTCCTCTTGAGTAGGTGTCGCTCCCAGGGCACATTTTTGCCCTCTAATGAATTCATCCGTTAACGAGAAGCAGAGAAATTGGTATCAAGTTTAGATCAGCAAAAGGAGAGCGCAAAGTATGATCAGCCAGTGGCATTTAACCCAGAGGAATTAATGCAACAAGAGCAGGGTTTGGAGGTTCACGGGAGGCTCAACTCTTAGTGGCCAAAATGAGACATCACTCACTAGCACATTGTGAATCAGAAATTAACCATGTAGCTGTGAGCTCCTCTGAGGCTGCCCATGTATCTTGGCCAGTGAAACTCCCGCCGGGAAATCTGACAGCAGGGAATCTCACATTTATCTCCGAAAATGGGCACAGGGGGCAAAAGTGTCATCAGCTGGGTCCCGCAATGTTTTCTCTTATGAATGACAGAGCTGGATTTTGGGTCCTGTCACTGGTGAGAGAAATTGCCGTGGGATTTGGCTGATGACCTTTTCCCCCCGTTTGGAGATAAACGTGAGATTTCCCCACTGTCAGATTTCCTGCTGGGAGTTTAGTAGGTGGGCAAGCCGCCAGGGATTCCTTATTTTGGCTCCGTCATGGGGTTGTAGAGGCAGTGGCGACTTTAAACGTTTCTAACCAGTAGAGTCCAACTGGGCATCATACTAGGAGATTAGACCTGAAATGAGTACCCACCAAAATGGTTATTATCCCCGTTGACTTTCCAGTACTCCAATAGCAACATTCCGGTACTAATTGGTACCGATTAGTAACTGGTTCGAACATCCAGTGTCCCAAAATGATGACTTCTGCTCCTGGAATATTGACGTCCGGTACCAATTTCTCAGTTTTCCATCCCGATTTACCGATCGGTAACCAGAAAATTGGTAAATCAGTACAGGAAATTACTGATTTATTTTTTTTAGGTATCCAGGTACCCAATCAGTGATTGGGTAGCCTCTCAAATACCCAACACGGTACTCAAAAATGCGAGTATTGTGGGTGCCAAGTTAGGGACCCATTTCAGCTATAACTGGGATCATTGGGTTGGAGGGGACCTCAACGAGCATCTGGCACCAATGAAGGATTCCGCACACGTCAGCTGCCCCAATAAAGTATTCCACCAACAAAGAAACACAGCCTATAACAAAAAAATCCATCATAAGTCAGTATTGGGCATGACCAGAGTGCCCAAATGCCTGAAATAACAGAATGTAGGGGCCGAGTTGTTGGTAGTGGTTCAGGGCTAGGGTTGTGCAGCAGACACATTGTTCGGTTTTATTTTTGTTTTTCATTTATAAAAACCCCTTTGTTTTCAGGGGTTTTCGTAAAGAAAAAACGTTTCTTTTTTTCTTTTTATTAAAAATAAAAATTAAAAAAACTCACCGTGCTTGCGCTAACTGGCCACAGGACCGTTCTGAGCATGTGCAGCCCTTTCCCAAAGTGGCGCCAGCAGCGTCGGCGCCATTTTGGAAACAGGCAGCTGGAAAGGGCCTATCGGCTGACCTTTTCCGAAATGGCATCGACGCTGCCGGCGTCATTTTAGAAAAGGGCGCGCATGCTCGAAACGGCCCCCGATGGCCATTTTGCACATGCACGGTGGGGTTTTTTCAATTTTTATTTTTAAATCTGGTAATGAAAACAAACACTTTTTTTCTTCATTTGCATTGGTTTTCGTTACCCTCCTCACCTCTCGTTTTTATAGCTTATTTACTCAAACACGTTGTTCAGTTTAGTAATGAAACAAAACGAAAACAAATTGCACACCCCTATTCAGAACATGGCTAAGTCAGGCTGTCAGGACCAGCGCTGGCCCTGAGGTCCCCAAAGCAGAGGAGGAGCAGGCAAATGGGAGGTAGCATAGCTGCAGGTACAGGAACCAGAGAACAGAGCAGTCAGAAGGTAACATGTATGTATGTACTGGCACGTGGGGACTAGGAGGAGCCAACCACCACAGAAGCCTCAGGACTAGACTGATCTCTTGCACTGGCAAACTCAAGGGGGAGGCCTGAAAGTTCAATCCCTTCTTCCAGCCAATCCCTGCAGAGGTCAGGCTTAGCCAATCAGGAGCTCTGTGGGCCAGGACTGCTATCAGGCGCAGGGCTGAGGATTTATATGCCCAAGCAGAAGATCTTGGCTGTTCCCAGATCACTCACTGGGCAAGGCACGTGCCGCAGAGCCAGAAAGTCTGGACTCAAGCCCTGTGGACCATGGGAGTTTGTCTTTAGGAGACTGTTCCTACAGATTATTGGGGGGCAGGGGAGGTAAGTACCTCCTAAATCACATTAGCCTCCAATGAGTTCCCACAAGCAGGGCAGTGAAAGTGAGACATGGGGAACAGCAATCATGCCCATGACTGGAGAGCCATTCTACCACGTGCACAGTCCAGGTGGGATGGAGAGATCAACAAACATGGAGGCAGGTGGTCCCACCCCCACTCTCCTAGCAGAGCTCCACCCCCTCTTGCCTTGATGGACAGTCACAGCAGCCAATGACAGGCAGCCTTGGTGGCCCTCAACATGCAGCAGGTAAGACGTGCCGTCCCTCTGAGGTCTGCATTGGCCTGTGCTGGTGGCTCAGAGTTTTCCGAGGACACAGCCTAGGCTAACCACCTATCCTCCTTGGTGCAGTCCTGGGCCAACATCTGTTGGCGCATGAGCACACGTGCTAGCAGGTCCAAGGCCACAGCAAGCCCAAGCAGGTCACAGCAGGTCTGTTTTTACCCATTAATATGGAGGAGGCAAATTAGTTCAGATCTCTTTTAATGGACCAACATCTGCTGGGGAAAGTATGCAAGCCTTCTGGCCACACAGGGCCCTTCCTCATGGAACTCATGGAGCAATTATGGAACTCCCTTCCCTTGGAGGGTCAACTAAGCCCAATCCTGTTCATCTTCTGGAAGCAATGTAAGACCTTTCTGCTTGACCAGGCATTTGGCCAGCAGGGATAGGGTTTAATGGAATTGGGAGGGGGGAGTTAGAGAAAGGGTTATGGGGGATTGTGTGTGGAGTTAAAGGAATTTGTCTGATATTTTTATATGTTGTAAGCCACCCAATGGGAATTTTAGAGGACACTTATGAGAAATACAGGTTGCAGGGCCAATGAAGCCCTGGATCCTGTATTTCTCATAGATGTTTTCTAAAATGTGCATATCTGGCCACCCTAGGCATAGAATAGGGTCCAGCTAGTCCTGTCACTGGGCCTCGTATCAACCAGAATGGGTCTGGGGGCGCAGAGGGAGGCAAAGTACAGGGAATACTGGAGCGGGTGGGGGGACACCAAAGCAGACCAGCACATGGGTGGGGAGTACTGGGGTAGGCAATGTAAAGCCTACCCCAGTAGGGGTAGAGGGGAAACCATGGTGTGGGGAGACGGAGCAGGGGCGTGTGTGAAGCGCCAGGGCAGAGGGTAGAAAGTGGGTCACCAGGGCAGGGGGTGGGGAGGTGAGGTTCTCAAGTGCGGTGGCAACCATTGACAGGCATGGTCAGGGATGGCCTCAGAATTTGAGGGGCCCAGGGTGAAGATAAAATGTGGGGCCCCTGGGAGCCCCTCTCCATGGCCCTGCCCCCTTAGGGGCATCCTCTGTGGGGCCCTAGTGGTGGTCATGTTTGGGGACCCACTGGGAGGGCGTGGGGGCTCCATCCCCTGTCCTGGTGAACCCTGGGGCCGCTGTGGGGACCGTGGAAGTAGCTCGACGTGGCTGCCTCTGGCTCCTCTGTGGCAAAGCCAGTCCTAGACAAGGCCCCAGTTCCTGGCCCGGTGGAGATGTCACAGGCAGCTCCAGTAGAGATAAAGTGGGGAATTTTGAGGTCAGGATGAGGCTGGCCCTACTGTCCCCATCCCCTGAAAGCCTGGACCCTGGGGCTGCGGCCCCACTTGCCCCACCTGGAGCTGTATCCCTGGGTATAGCTAAGAAAGCAGTGACTTGGGAGGGAGCTGTGAGGAAGGGCCCTGAGTGGCACTGCCAACCAATTACAGTTGGTGCAATCAAAGAGATTAACTGATATTTGATGATGATGATACATTTTTATAGTGCCAGCAGCGTACCTGGTGCTTTACAATTAACAGCTATAGACAGGTCCCTGCCCCAGGGAGCTTACACTCTAAGAAGACAAGGAAGGGGAGGGGAACAGAGGGAGAGACAGGGATACATCCAAGAAGTTGCAGGTGCACATGCTTAGCTTAGTTACAGGGGAGGAGAGGAAGCCAGGAAAAGCAGACTACTTTGGCCCCTTGCACATAAGACAGGAGAAAGGGAAGAGGGGGGGGAGACTGCCGTGATCCAAAATCACATCAGGGGGAACAGTTCTACTTGTGTGCAGCGGCATTTAACCTATTTCCGCCATGGTTTCAGTGATGGGAGAGAGGGCTTGATTTTCAGCCCTGTCTCCCATCCGTGAAGTCACAGCAGAAATGGACTAATCATGTGAAACACCGTAGCACACACATGAGCGGAATTACATGTGATGCCCCTGACACGATTTCAGCTCACAGCAGCCCCCCACACACACACACCCTTCCTGTCTTGTGTACAAGTGTCCTTTGTCTCAGTCTGCATCTCTTCCTTTTGGAACCAAGACAGTGACTACGTAGTCGTACTATTACGCCATGGGCATTAGACACAGCCTTAAGATAAAGAGTCAGCCAAATTGGTCCAGCCTTCAGCCCCCAAAGCAGCAGGACGTGCAATCTTGCTTCTCCCACAGCACTGCCTTTGAAGTCAGCCCGGGTCAGCTTCCTGAAGGAAAAGCAAGATCTTGGAAAGACAAGGGTGTTGTTTACCCAGAGGCAGGGGAATCATGTCAGCCCAGAGAGATCGGAGGGAGTTTGTGGCCTCGCAAGGGCAACGCGTTGCTGGGCGGCTGATAGGATGAGCTGCTTTCTCTCCAGCTGCTGGGAGACAGCTGGGTTCACCTCAGTCAGGTTTTATTGGCAGGTCAAGCTATGCAAGTGCAGGCAAAGAAGAAGAAGACGGGGGGAAAGATTACCCCTCCCCCTCATGAGTCTGCAGGCCTGGCAACAGGTCTTTGTGGGCCCTGAGTAATAAATACTGCCCATCTCTATCCCACACTGTGGGGAGCAGACCCATAAAGAGGCCAGAGTAGAGCTGAAAGGGGACCTAATTTAGGCCACTTTCAGACCTTTCCCCCCTCTCCCTCCTCCCCCCCTAATCTGGCTGCTCTGTATCTCTGCGGGTGTTTGCCAGCAAAGCCTGGGGGGGCGGGGGGGGGGGGCTTTCAGACCGGCGGCACCCTGTGCATATCCTGGTTGTACATTCCCTCCCCCAGTCAGAATATGCACGGGGTGTGTGTGTGTGTGAAAGCAGCCTTAGTACCCACGGATAATGCCCCGCATTTTTGAGCCCTGTGTCAGGCACCTGCCGTGCTACCTGATCACGGATCGGGTACCCGACTCCTCGGAAAAAACGGCAATTTCCATTAACAACTGACCCATTTTTTTTGTTACCAATTGGTAAATCAGGACAGAAAACCAAAAAAGTGGGACCAGAAGTTGATGTGCCGGGTTTGGAAGCCAACATTCTGGGACATCAGGCACTGATTATTTATTTATTAAAATGTCTTACTACCCTGCCCTTCCTGCCACAGGCAGCTTGGGGAGGCTTACAGTCCGTAAGTTTAGTACCCATCCATTACAGGTCGAGTCACGTACCAGAAATTCGATGGGTAGGTAGACCCATTTTTGCCGGTTCTCGTTTCAGCTCTAGTCCAGAGGCAAAATCCATCATCATCATCATCATATTAATATTATTATTATTATATTATTATTATTATATCTCATCTGTCTCCTTGGGGCTCAAGGCATCTTACACGAAAGATAACAAGAAAAAAGTCATAATCCACAGGGAATAATTTGGGGGAGGGGGCTTGCTGGGGCTCAGACCCAGCAATTAAATTCAAGAGAAGGGGCTGAGCCCTGGGAAATGTTGGCGTGTGCACCCCGAAATGTGAAAGACCAGGAAAAGGTCGATATTGGCCATTTTGAGGTTGGAAGCAAAGGCCAGAAAACCTCTGGCTGGTTTATTTGGCTCTCATTAATGACTTCCCTGCCTCATCCCCAGCATTGGCCATCTTATAGGTTAAAGAACGCCTGTTTTAAATTCAGCTGCAGAGAGACAGGGTGGTCTAGGGGCTGGGAGGCTAGCTGGACACTAGGGTTCAGTTCCCTGCTCGAAAAGCTCTGGGGCGGGGGGTGGCTTCTGGGGCAGGGGGTGTGGCTTCTGGGGCAGGGGGTGTGGCTTCTGGAGTGGGTGCTTGGCTTCTGAGGCAGGGAGTGTGGCTTCTGGGGTGGGGTGTGGCTTCTGGGGCAGGCTTGGACCCTGGCTATTCATTTTTTACAAATTAAGCACTGACTATCCTACATAATTACAAGAGTCCCATAGTACGCATAAAATACAAAGAATTGGTGGAAATGATGCCAGCCCTCCCCTCCCCTGTGCCCTCTCCCCCTCCCCCTTCTTGCCATAACACATAAAAAGTATTAAAATGTAAGTAAAAACCACCTCAGATCTAACCTCCCCCCAATTACATCTATCCCGGTACCCTCCTCTCACAAACGGGCATATGCCCATATCCCCTTCTAGGGAAATCATGGTCCCCATGTCTGTACCCCCCTCATAGGCAGGCCCCACCCTACCCGACACCACCAAAACAAATCTTCTCCCCCTCCCCCCCGACAGCTCCCACCTCGTCAAAACATCAGCACAAGCAAGTGCAGAAGGCAACTGATGTAGTCCAATAACACAGCCTTCTCTTGGAGGATGCAAGCAGTGTGTTCGGGAAATGGGCAGGAGCAAAGGGTTGGGGCAATTTGAAATAGTAGCCAGCAGTGAAGAATGAGCAAGTAGGAGGTAATACAAAGGAGTGAGCACAACAGTGGAGGTGTGCAGGAGACAGAGTGGGCAGTAGGTGGGGATCATCTGGTAGCAACTGAGGTGCAGGTGAATGAGGTTTGGGGTGCAGGTGAATGAGGGAAACATTACAGGGGACAGCAGCAGGTAGCAGTGGGACTTCCAGGGACTGGTGGGAGAGTGTGGGAAAACAAGGGGAATCACTGTTGGGGTGTAGATCTGGCAGTGGCAAAATTCAATTTTGCCTACACTTTGATCAAGCCCTGAGCCACGATTGGCTGATATGGGGCAAGGGTGGTTGCTCCAGATTCAGCAGTTCACAGAGAAGATGGCTTGACATTTGGAAAGGGCAAGCTCAGCAGTCCTTAAGCAATTCTCCATCTAGTGAAGTCAATGGCAAGCCTCCCATTGGCTTTAATGATGGAGGATTGTCCTGTGAGTCTGGTGATCATGAATGGTACTCATGAGGTCTACGCTGCATGGACACCACCCAGAGGCCCCATTAAATGAAGGACTCGTTCAAAAAGCACTCTTTTAGAGTGGGTAGTAGCCATCCACATTCTGCATGTTGTGTGAAATCCGTATTACTTCGTGTGCTGCTCTTGTTCTCTACCATCCTGATGCAAGGTAGGGGACATTGAAAGGCAGGGGAACCAGGAGCTGTGTGAAATCTTTCTTAGAGGACAAGGCAAACACAGATTAAGGAACCAGTAGTAAGTTTGCAAGGGGGAAGAGTGTTGTGTGAATGAGCGCCAATATCTGATATCCCAGTTGGTGATTTGCTTTTCCACAGGTATTTACCCTCCATTTTCGCCTTTAATTCCCAGCAGTAGGCATGGCAGAGTGTGCCTTACACAGAAGTGTTCATTTGAGCTAGGATTGTGCATTTGGGTTTTAATAAAACACAAATAAACTCAAAATGGTCGGTTTGGCTTCTGTGTTCGAAACACAAATACTGCCCTGCAATGTCTGGGTATTTGTTAGTGTGAAAGCTGAAAGTTGCTCAAACTGCTAGACCAACAATTAAAAACCTCTCCATTTCCACTTCTAATTGGTTGTTTTTAATTGTTGGTCTAGCAGTTTGAGCAACTTTCAAGTTTCATGGTATATTGTGCTGGTTAGGGGGGAATTTAGTCCTAATCAAGGTGAGCTATAGGAATGGATTGTGTTTTGATTTAGATTTACTTTTGATCTTTGAATGCTTTTACAGTCAGAGGGAGATGAAATTGCCCCCAGGGAACTGGATGAGAAGGGACAAGAGGTGAGTTTCCCCTGCCTGGTGCCCTGGCACTCAGTGATGCCAGGGGCCTTTGCTGTTTATTGAAGGGTCACCACTTGCACATGCGTGCACGCACACACACACACACACACACACACACACACACACAGAGTGCTGCACACTACACCAAAGTCTCCAGAGGGATAGGTAGGAACTATCTATCACCACTCAAATGGGTATTTTCAGAAGTGATGCTACCACGCTTAGACCCAGTCTGGGGTAACAGCCCCCCCTCTCCCCCCGGCCCTGGGGTAGGCTGATACCCAGAACAGACATGACGATGTGCCTTACCCACACTTTGCCTAGAACTGTGGTAGCACTTGCCACCGGCTGTTCCCTGCAATTTTCTGAGATCACAACTGTTAGTAACTGCTCCCACGGTTCGGGGGAAAGCGTGGCGAACATCTGGCGGCCGCCGAACAGAAGTGACCCCAGGGTGGGGTTAAATGTGGTCAAGTGTGGCGAAGCACTTCTGAAAATATACCCATAGTTTTGTAAACCTCTATCCTATCCCCTCTCAGCCATTTCTTCTCCAAGCTTCTCATCAGCATATTGATAAAAACAGAGTTTATATTAACTTCCCCATCTGCCTCATAGAAAGATTAAAAAGCGGGAGGGAAACCAGAATTCTGGAACAGCCAGAATCCATTGGCTTTTAGGTGCATGTCGGGGGGGGGGAGGCGGATTTTGAAAGAGGCATTTTTTCTGATGGATAAGCAGGTCCCACATTTCTGAGACACAAAACACACACACACACATTTGCACTGAAACTAGACCAGAAATCAGAAATACAAAATGTGCCCTCCTTCCACATCCCTTATTTGGGCTAGACCCGACTGTAAAACGGCCCTGTTTGCTTAACCTTTCCAGGAGCAAAAAGTCACGTCGAGGTCCTCACCTCAACTGACCCATGTGTCCTGTTGCACGGTTGTTCTCAGGGGGGTGGCCGGGAGCTTAGGTAGCTATTAACCTTTCCCAGCTAGGAATGGCTAAAACTCTCGGGATATTTTCTTTTAATTATTGTGATTTCGCACAGCTGTCGCTGGCTGCTTCCCTCCCCGAAATACCGGATTCTTTGGGGGTTTTCATTTAAGGCACCGTACAGACCAGCTGTTTTGTCTCTGTTCTTTCATTTTAATTAGGACTGAAAGCTTCAAAAAGACAGCCACAATCACATTAGCTTTTACGTCAAGATGTGCCCATGGATGGGGAAACTAGGGATCACGGGAATATTACTCTTCATTCAGCAACATTTTTGGAGTATTCAGCAAAGAGTCCATGCAGCAGCATTAAAGCCTCTTCACTAGAGCTGACATGAGTACCCAGAAAAACGAGTCTATACCCGTCAAATTTCCGGTACCCGAATCCACCCAAACCACAGGTACCCAATTAGGGTCTGATTTGGGTAGCTGATGTTCCAAAACGTCCTTGAATTTTGACTTCCAGTCCCCAACTATCAACTTCTGCTCCCGGAAGGAATATTAGCTCCCAGTTCCACTTTTTTGATTTTCCATCCTGAATTTTTAGTTTTCTGGTCAGATTATTCAGTTTTCTGTCTCCATTTTTTTTAACAGTAACCAGAAAATTGGTAATGGAAACTACTGATTTTTCGGTTACTTGGGTACCCTATCGGTGATTGGGTAGCCAGGCAGGTACCCAGCACTTCTCAGAGACAGGATGCTGGGCTCGATGGACCATGGGCCTGAGCCAGTATGATATTTATGTTTTCTTTTCTGAAATGGCCCCACCCCCTCCTAAAAATAACATTTTGATGATGTCTTTGCCTAGACATCAACAGTCCGGAAACTTTTAGTATGGGGAGCCTGTGCTATGTAGCTGTGGGGTATCTGCTTTTTCGATTCTCTAGGGTTGCATAGCAAACACTGTCACCCATGCTTTCATCACCACGGGGCTAGATTATTGCAACGCGCTCTATGTGGGGCTGCCCTTAATGACTATTCGGAAGCTGCAGCTGGTGCCTCCTTTCAGGGACAAGTCACCAGGAGCACCCTATAGCTTTCCAGACACAATTTTATTTATTTATTTATTTATTTATTTATTTGCTGGTTTTGACCTTTAAAGCCCTAAACAGTCTGGGCCCCCATATCTGAAAGGCCGCCTGCCCTTCCATGCCCCACTGCGGCCCCTGCCGTAATCTGGGAGTGCCGCCCTGTGTGTACCATCCATTCATCTTCTTTGGACGACAAAGGCTCCCCGAGAGGCATTCTTGGTTGCTGCCGCAGTGCCGTGGAACTCCCTTCCCCCAGAGGTTCGTTTGATCCCAAGTCTAAGCATCTTCTGGAGGCGGTGAAAGACTTTTTTGTTTGAAAAGGCATTTGGTGGGCGGGGATAGGGGGTTGGTTTGGGGGTAGGGGGTTGGGGGGTTGAATGTGGAGGATGAGGGTAGTATTGGATGGGTTTTGTGGGCAGTTCTGGGTGGGTTGGGGTTTTTTTTGAAGGGAGATTGTTTGTATTTTAATGTTTTTATCATTTATATGTTTTTATATGTTTATGTTTTTATTTTGTAAGCTGCCCTGAGCCTTTCGAGGGAAGAACGGGATATAAATTTAAATAAAATAAATTGAAAGAAAGAACCCTGTGCCTGCCGCTTCTGTCCTGGTGTGATCACAATTTGATGCATCCTTACCTTTGCCCCCTTGCCATCCTGGCTCATGCCCTTTTCCCGCAATCCAAGGGTGTCGCTAGGAGGGAATGGGCCTTCGTGCATAAGCTGGGATGGGCCTCATGCTGGGGGTCTGCATTCTCTATCCATCGACATGGACCGTGGGTCCCGGTGTGACTGTTACGCCCTTGCCTCAACCGCAGAGCAGCCAGTGCGATGCTTGGGTGGTAGACAAGCTGGTGAAGACCCTTACATTCCCCATCTCTCCCTGCACGCCTGCGTCACCCACTCCGCACCTATGGGGGGTTTCAAGGGTAGCGCAGAGCTGGTAATGAACAACAGGGAATGGATTGCCCATTGGGACCTGTTGGATATTTCCTCCAAAGCAACCAAGATTGGCCACTGTCAGAGCCAAGACACCGGGTTCAATGGACCATTGGTTTGACCCAGTATGACACTTTTTATGTGTGTGTGTGGGGGGGTTGTCTTCCAGCCCCATGGGTCTGTCTGCTCTCCATCCCTGCTGCCCCAATGAGGAGTGCAGATAGCATTGCATGACTCTGTTCTCAATTCTGATTGGTGCCTTTTACACTGGGTTTGTGTGTAACGCTACCACTGGGTCAGTGCACTCCGGCTGTGCTCATGTTGCGCGTGCACATCACACACATATGTTGTTTTTGTTGTTATTATTTTTGTTATTATTTTGTTATTTATTATTGTTGTTTATTTATTTAGTACCAGCAATAGAAAGAAAGAAAGAAAGAAAGAAAGAAAGAAAGGTCCCTGCCCCGAGCAGCTTACAGTCTAAGAGAGACAAGGGAGAAGGGAACATAGGGAGAGAGGGGGATGAATTCACAAAGTGGTGCAGTCTCAGGAGCTCGCACTTGGCTTAGTTACAGAGAAGAAGGAGACCCTGAATGTTAGGGATGGAACTATTGGTATTGGATTAATCTGATAATGCTGATAATTGGCGATATTGGATTAATCCGATAATACCGATAATATCGGTATTGGCATATCGTTTTTTTAACATTACCGATTTTTGGGGATCTTTAACATTGCGGCCATTTTAACAATGGCCACAATGTTAAAGATTGGAAAAATCGGCAATGTTAAAAAAACGATATACCGATAAATCCAATATCGGATTAATCCTATACCCGATAAAACCGGCAACCGATAATTTGCCGATAGTCCCATCCCTACTGAATGACAGGACCGTTGAGGAAGCATCAGTGAGCAGTGTGTGGGGGTGAAGAACAAGGGAAAGCTTAAATAACAGAAGAGGTTTTTTTTCAGGAGGGATGTGCAGGTTGCAAGGGAGGGAACGGAAGGAATGTGTTCAGGGAGGGAGTTCCAGGCACAGGGGGTGGCATGGGCCAAGGGGCGAAGACAGTTCAGGGAGCAGGAGATGGTATACTGCACAGGCCATGCACTCTTGCACCTGGTGGGCAAGTGGTTCAGCATCAGACTGCCCGTCTGAAACTTAAAGGGTATTTAAACCAATTTGAGAAAGAATTTGTGGCCAAACAGCTTTAGCTGGCTGGTGTTTTACTGCCTTTGCTGCCTGACAAGCGCTCTCTCCGTCGCTGCCTCTTTTGAAGTCCGTGGAAGTTTCACCTTTAAGGACGGAAGACGTTCTGAACAGGGCAGGCAATAAGATGAGGATAGAACACTGCCTAGCAAGAAGGAGATTGGAGTCTGGTTTCAAAACTGAGACATTTGAAGGATTTTGTGATCTGCAAAGCCATTTTTCTTCCCTGGAAAACAGTCTCTAAAACCCCTGCAAGTTGACACAAACGCATCCCCTTCGTCCTGAAGTTAGTTGCAGAGCAGTGTTGTGATTTATTAGCACCGATGTAATAGGATGCTGTAGCTGTGGATTTCCGGCATTCAGCAGGGGGTTGGACTAGATGTCCCTTGATATCCCTTCCAACTCTATGATTCTATGATTCTATGTGTGTTTGATGCCGTATAATACAGGAAATGCTGTGACCATAAGAGCCATCCTTGTCCATAATCTGGACGCTCCTCTTCTTTCCCCTCAGCCGGAGGGCACCACTCAAGCACCCCTCCCTACTCCAACTTTTATACGGCTTTTGGAACTTGTAAAAACTTTTATAGCGGCCTTCCCTGATCTTGGATGGGAGCTGAACAGACTTGAGGGAGGAACCGTGGAAGTAAAGAGCTGCCATTGGTCTGGTTCATTTCTCAGCTAAACAAAGCAAAAGCCCAGGACAAAGGTGAATGTAGGGTTTAGAACAGAACTGGCTGGTTTTCTACCTCGCTGGGAAAGACACCTCCTCACATGGAGGTGGAATGGGATCCCACGTCTCCTCAAAGCACATCATCTCTCACGTTCTCAGCTTCCCTGTAATTTCATTGCCCGAGAGACCGGCTGGACATGCTCTCCTGTGGCCTCACCATTTTCTGCGAATGGTGTGAGAGCAACGCCAGCCTGGGAACTTGGGAAGGCGATGCCCTCCCATGATACGTGGCCTGTTTGTTCTCTCACCGGTAATAAATATGAGCGCGAGTATGTGTTTGTTCTGCCAGAGACACAGCCCGGACGGGGCGAGGAGCTATAAAGGAGATAATCCGTCCCGGTCTGAGGCATGTTCTCAAGGCGTACTGAAATAAATTATCCCTCCCCACTATCCATCCTGAGCCTGCCTGCAGCTGTTATCTGATTGCAGACCAACCACACCAGGGTGCCTTGCCCTTTGAGCTCAGATGGTTTCAAAATGGAGGAGGAAGCTCTTTCAACGTTGATTGGGGCTGTCTGATGTCAGGGGTTTAGGCCGCTGGGGACATTGCTGTGGTCACTACAGCCATGGAGCAAGGTGTGACCAGGCCAAGGCATGGAAAGTTGGGGTTTTTTATTTATTATTATTATTATTATTATTATTGTTGTTGTTGTTGTTTTGTTTGTTTTGTTATTATTATTAATAAAGGTAAGTTTTTGCCCAGTTTCTGTCTCTGACAGAACCACCAAGCATTTTGTTCAGACCATACGATCATTTAGTCCAAATTCCAATTGGATTGAATGCACACACACACACAAAAATATGGCCATTTGCGCATGCTCAAAATGGAGGCTACCGTTCAGCTTATGTCATAAGAACATAAGTATTGCCGTACTGCGTCAGACCAATGGTCCATCAAGCCCAGCATCCTGTCTCCGAGAGTGGCCAATCTCGATCGCATGGGAGAAGAACCAACAGTCACAATGGGCAATCCATTCCCCATGGTTCACTCCCAGCTCCCGACAGTAAGAAGTTCGTCCCGTAAGCTACTTGGTTAATAGCCATTAATGGACCTATTCTCTAAGAACTTATCCAGGCCTTTTTAAAACCCAGCTATACTACTGGCCTTGACAACGTCCTCTGGCAACAAATTCCATAAGTTAATTACGCATTGAGTGAAAAAGTACTTCCTTTTATCTGTTTTAAATCTGCCGGCAGATTTAAAACAAAGTCCAAAAATGGCCACCACCATACAGCAAGATGGCGGCTGCCATCTTGTTGTAAGGTGGCCTCCCATTTTGCACATTCAGAGAACGGCGGCCACAATTTGTGCATGTGCAAGAGCGTCCAATTTTAATTCCGATCAGAACTTTGATACCAGGATTCCTGAGTTTAATTCCTGGCTTTGCCACACCAGTCAATTAACTGCCTCTTTGTCCATTTTCCCTTGTGAAGAGAGGCTAACATCTGTTTTCGTGTGAGGTTGGTACCAAGGATGTTCTTTGGGGCACTGAATGATAACAGCAAGCCCATTGTAGCAGAATCCGTTTGCCCTGTCTTGTGTAAGGGAAAGTGTGCTGTCAGCTCTCAGAAACTACTAACTCTTTGCACAAGAGCTAGGCTGGAGTCAAATGAGTTTGTGTTCAGTCCGTGCAGCCCTCACACAACCCCCAATCACATGTTTAGCGTGTCATTGGGCCAGCCCCCTGACCATATTTCATGTGCTACTGGCAGCTTCCACCACTGGCGCTAGCAAGCTCCTTCCCTGCAGTCGCCTTTCAGCTGAGAGGTGCACTAGAGATCTCCCTCCCTCGCAGTGTCACTCCTCACCTCTCCACCAGCTGCGAGGATACAGGGACGGAGATATCTCGTGCGCCTCTCAGCCAAGAGGCAGGGAGGGAGACTGCGGGGGGGGAGGAAGATCTCTAGCATGCCTCTCAGCTGAGAAGCAGAGAGAGAGACTGCGGGGGGAGGAAGGTCTCTGGCATGCCTCTTAGCTGAGAGGCAGGGAGAGAGACTGCGGGGGAGGAAGATTAGCACGCCTCTCAGCTGAGAGGCAGAGAGCGAGACTGCGGGGGGGAAGATCTCTAGCATGCCTCTCAGCTGAGAGGCAGGGAGCGAGACTGCGGGGGGAGGAAGATCCCTAGCATGCCTCTCAGCTGAGAGGTAGGGAGAGAGACTGCGGGGGGGGAGATCTCTCGCATGCTTCTCAGCTGAGAGGCAGGGAGAGAGATTGCGGGGGGAGGAAGATCTCTAGCACGCCTCTCAGCTGAGAGGCAGGGATAGAGATTGCGGGGGGAGGAAGATCTCTAGCATGCCTCTCAGCTGAGAGGAGGTGACTGCATGGGAGGAAGATTGCTACTGCTCCCACCTCTCAGCTGGCTGGGCAGTGGGCATGCTAGACGGGACTCTACGTGCTGGTGGACCTGGATGCCAGTGAGGCCGTGGGAAAACCTAATTGATGAGATGCCGGCACCTGGGCACCCATTAGGTCTGATTGGCCCACATGGTGGGGTTGTGATGTCCCTGGACCCTGCCGTGGAACGGCAGCTCTGTAGTGACCACGTAGAGGCCACATGACGGCAGACACCTAATAGACAGGCACACGGGATCACACCTGGTAAAGGCTAATGTGAGGTGTCATCTCATTTGATTCCACCCCTAGTAAATGTTTGTCAAAACCTTTGCCAGCAAAAGAGCTAAGTCTTATTACTGACCGTAGGAGGCCCAGTCAGTCTAACAGACAAAGCAGCAAGACTATATTTCAGTTGTACAGATGGCCAAAACGTACCATTTCTTGAGATTTCTTCCTTAACTAGATTTGATTTTTGAAGCCTTGAGAAGGTTTAGTTGACCCGGCAAGGAAGGAACAAGGTCATAGCTATAAGATATAAACAGAGTTGATATGAGCAAGCCTGTCAAATCCGAATTATTCAACCCGCAATGAGCCAAGTAACAAATGCTACATTACCAATCCCGAGCAGTTATTACTGCTCATTTGTTTGTTTGATTGTTTCCACCCATTTTAGGGAGGTTGTTGTCGACTCAAACGACATCCCTCAAAACATTCAAGCAACTGATTTTTTGCAATTTTTGGTTCGTTCCTTTTGTTTTGTTTGTTCATTTTCACTGGAAATTATGACATCAAGGGGTAGAAAATGAGCAGTAAAAAGTGGAAATGGCCGAGATGAATGAACCAAACAAACAGAACAATCCAAACATATAAAAATGGGTAATTAATTGAAGATCGGGAATGTAGCATTGGTTACTTGGCTCGTTCTGATTTGAGGGGTTTGCTTGTTTTAGCAGGTACTCATAGCACCTCTATTAATTTATTTATTTAGATTTTTTATCCCACCCTATGCTCAGGGTGACTTACAATTCTGTAACTAATTAACTCAACTCTTAACCCTCACACCAACCCTGTGGGGTAGGTTAGGCTGAGAGATCTGTGACTGGCCCAAGATCAGCCAGTGTGTTCATGGCTGAGGTGAGTCTTGAACTGGGGGAGGGGGGCTCCTCCTATCGCCTGGTACAAGTACTGCACGCTTAACCACTACACCACGCTGGCTTTCTAGAAGAAAGGAAGGTGCTAAGAAAGAGCACTATAGTGAATGGGACACACCTGTGCTAAGTGTTGGTGACAACAGTATTACCATGGAGGCTCACACTGCTTGTCTTTTTCACAAGTCACTTTCAAAGGTCAGTTTCTAAATGGAGTGGAATTTGTCCTATATCTGTCACAGGAAAACGAACTCTGCGAGATTGCCCAGAAAATACCAGACCTCTGTCCTGCCGAGGCACTTTTCCCCAGGGTCCCGTTCCCCAATTTCTTCCCTCTTTCCTTTCTCTACCATTTCTTCTCTCTATATATATATGTGTGCGTGCTTTATTGTCTTATTATTGAATCTCTTATTTCAGTGAATTTCCCTTTATCCGCTGTGGATTCGGATAGTTTGGGTCCAAATGATGTAACTGGCAAAAATATTTGTTCTCCCATAGAGCAGGGGCGGGGAACCTTTTCCCTCCCCGGGGCCACATCGGAAACGAGTACAAGTCCCAAGGGTCGCATAGAACTGGAGTTGAGGGTGGGGGTGAGCTCAGGAAGAAGGGGACCCAGGATCAAGGGTCTGTGCCCTTTGATCTGTCCTCTACCCTTGTGTGCATGCCCTTCTCTCTGCTCCCTTCCCCTGAGCTCCGTTTTCAGGGCTTGGGGGATAGGAGGAACTAGGGTTACCATACCACCCCTTTAAACGAGGACACTTATGGAAAATACATGGTGCCGGCAGCCCTGCAACATGTATTCCTCATGTGTCCTCTTTTAAAGAGGAGATATGGCCTCCCTAGGAGGAACTGGATCCAGGGGCCAGATCCAGGAAGTGGAAAGGGGGCCAAATAAAAACTAGTTGCAGGTCTCATTTGGCCCCTAGGCCCAACCCTGCCATAGATTGTATTCTGTCTGGGACCATGAGCCTGTCAAAACTACAAGATATTTTATCTGGTACATTTTATTGTTGTTGTTAAGGGTTTAGGTGCTGATTTTTTTTTAAAAAAATAAATACAAAATTAACAACAAAAAAGAAAATAAATTCTGATTTTTTTAATAAACTGGTTTATTTGGGGGCAAACCTCCGACGGGTTGGTAGAAGGAGAGAGGGGGCGCCGCCATGGCTCATGTCTGGGGGCCCCATGTAGTTCTGGTTACAAGCAACCCAGTGGGGTGCCCTGCTCTCCTGACTTTGGCCCACAGACTAAGGACTCCGCTGGGAACAGAGGGGTCTCAAGACCGCCCAGGAGGCCCCTTCCCTTCTCTGAGTTCAAAGGAGACCGTGCGGTTCGTTTCTCATTCCCTCCTTCGCAGCGTGCCAGCCCCTTCCCTCCCCGTAATTTATGCTCGTCGATTCCATTGACAAGGACGAGCTTTCTCTTTTAAACAACGTTCCACCGTGTACCAGCTCTCCAGATAAGTGAGGTTCGGCCAGAGTTTGCCTCAGCTCACTGGCACGCAGGTAATTGCAACCCCTCCCTCCCGTCGCATTCCTGCACTGGGCCTCAGCTTGTAAAATCCCCCTCTTAAGAAACAAGCCCATGTGTGTCTGCCTGTCTGTCCTGAGAGCATCCACTCTTGAAGGCAGAGACTTAGGGACAGGGGCAAAGAGTAAGGGGGCTCGGTTGAGTCTCGTCCCTCCTGAACTCTAGGGGAGCCTTTTTCAAGCAGCCTGAGTGCCGCTAGGACATTTTCAGAGTGGGTGGACGAGGGAGCAAATTGCCCCCTTTCCACCCACCCCCACCCACTCTGAAAATTTCCGACCAGCATTCCATCCCAGAAGGAACCAGATCAGAGCAGGCAGGGGTGGAGTGCTGGCCCCGCCCACTCTTAAAACTCCCTTTCTGGTGGGGTTGCTGTCGCTCCTGGAGCTAAGGCACCAGCACACCTTTGTCAGGGGCCAGGGAGGTGGAGGCTGTTCAGGAGTCTTGGGAGCCTTGGCACCTAGGAAGACCCTGCCCCCTTTAGGACATGAGCCATGGCCTGCAAGAGCCTTGCTACACCACTCCTTATGGGAGGGGCGGGGGACCGTCTGGGTGTCTATACATTTAGAACAGGGGTGTTGGGAACCTTCAGACTGTAGGCCAAGTCTGCCCTCCAGCTGTTTTTACTTTGGTCCCTTCCCAGTTCCTGGATCCGGCCCATGGATCCAATCCCCACTCCCAAGCACTGAAGGAATGAGCTCAGTGGAAGGGAGCAGAGATGGAGTGTTAACAAAAATGACACGGGCCTGCTTCATCTTTTCTGGGTCCGTCAAATGTGGGCTCGGTTCAGACCCTGGTGGGGTAGATGGCTGGGCTGGAAACATGGAGCCTAGAATGAACTGGGCCCACGGTACGGACCCAGCAGCCACCCCGGCAGGCCAGAGCGAGCCGAACGGGACCAGTGCGTCTGCTTCTGCCCCCACCCAGTCCAGCGTGGAGGGTTGCCATGGCAGCAAGCCATGGCTGCCTGCTATTGGCATCCATCTCTGCCTGTCATGGCGGAGGCTGGGACGCCAGCCACAGCATGGGGGCGGAGCCAGGCCACCACACGTGGCTCTCCTTCCGCGGCTGGATCAGGCCAGGGGGACGGGTGTTCTGTGCCCCGCCCCCTCCCTGGGGCCGGCTGCATGTTCGTTTTCGGTATTCAAGGACAGCCATCTCCTTTTCCTTGCCCCCATCATCCTGAGCAGCACACATCTTAAGCATCTCTGCCCCCAACTCCAAACCAGACCATGGAGATGGCGCTAATTTTCAAAGTGGACCAAGCCATTAGCAAAGAACCCATGTCTGTCAGGGTAGCCCTGCTGAGAAAGACCCCAACTCCTACAATTGCCTTCGCCCGCTTCTCCCCCCTCCCCCCATGGGGTTGGGTGGGCGAGAGGCCCCTTGCCGCGCCCACCTAGCAAGGGAGCGGAACAACGGCGCCACTCACCTCCAGAGAACCCCGGTGGGCATTGATAGGATGATTTAGGCACGTGGGCCCCGCTCAACGGACGGGCCACATGAGCAGCCCCACTTGCGGTCTGGAGCTGCAACGAACAGCACCCACCCAGCCCTCCCTCTGCACTGTGGGTCTTAACCGGCTGCCAATCGGAACCAGGAAGGCATTTTTGCGGGAACCCTAATCAGGCCTGAATAGGGGTTCTCGTTTTTTGCCTTCCTCGCAGTGCGGTTATTTGGCTGATTGGTTACCCCCCTAGAAAGAGGGGGTGGTTGTGCCCGTTCATTATTGTCGCACTCTGGCAGGGGTCCAGGACAGTAAGTTAGAGTAGGTTAGAGTGATCATAAGGAAGAGTCATCTCCTTAAGAGATGGGGAGGCCCATCCACCGGGAAAGCCGGGTACGGCAAGCGGCCAGGCAGCCTCCCTGGGAGGGGTGTCGAGCGAGGGCAGTAGGGACAAGCATGGTCCCCCGTCTGTAGGCACCTTTATCCTTACTCGCATTCAGAGGTTTGGGTCCCTCTCACCTGGGGCTGGGGCCACTGAGAGGGCGAGACGTGAGGTTCATGGTTGGGGTGGTAATTCGAGGGTACATCGAAGCCACCCCTGGTTTGTTTGGGTTACTTTGGGAACGTCAAGTTCAAGTACTGGCCCCGCATCGCGCTAGGCGATTTGCCCCCTCCCAATGTTAATTGTAATTTGATCTGAATAAAGAGTGCGGTCGTTAAAACCCAGCACTTGTGTCCTGTCTCCTTCGGTGCGTCGGCAAAGGCTTTTGTAGGCCTCTTGGGCCTTTGTAAGAGGTGTGGCCACACCAGAAAGAGCAGGGAAAGCACCGTAGCCCATTTCGACATGGCTCTGTCTAGTGTGGGGAGAAGGGAAGGCCATGCAGGGACATCAGGTCTGTGTTCGAAATAGCCTAGCTACAGCGGGCCTGGCCTTGGGCCCAAATTTCCAGCCGGGGCAGGGCTCGTACATGAATTTGACTTGTGATATCCCAAGTACAGGCAGAGGGGTTTCGTGGACAAGGATCTGCCCAGGGATTTTTCAGGGAGGGCTCAGAGCAGAATGCCTCATGGGGGTCCCTTCTGCATGCGTTGTCCTTGCAACGTACATCCCTGCCTTAGATGGGAACACCCCGGTCCTGCAATATGTGAGCAATGCCCGGCTTTTGGAGGTGGTCGCTGCCGGAGCCTTCTCATTCGTGTGGTGCCAGAGCGTGGGGTGTCTGTGCGGGTCTGTACACGTGTGCAGTGCACCACTAGAGTGTCTACACGTAGTGCCAACGTGTCTACATGTGCCACCATCTGTAGCAGCAGCCCCCCACTGCTGCCTCTGAATCTGCAGCCCACACTGCCGCTAGTAACTCCCACCCTACTTCCGCTAGGGGTGTGTGTGTGTATGAGTGAGCGTGAACATGCTCATATGTGTGTTAGGGGCGGGACTTACTGGCTGAGGGGCCAGGCTTCTGCTCTTGTTATTGGCTAAGAGCGGAGCTTATTAGCTATGGGGTGGAGCTTATGCCCCTCTTTGACCATTTGAAATGTTGGGAAGGGGTATGTTTCCATTCTAGGGGGAATGGAACTCTACGCCTCACTCTTTTTAAATGGGCCTCTTTCGGTCACTCTTTTCGGGAGGCCTGAGGCAAATTGCCCCTTTTCCACCATGCCTCCCCCTTCCCTCTCGAGGATACCTCTCTGAGTCTCGGACAGTTGACAGAGCACAGGACCAGGATTCAGAAAGCTCATGTATGATCATTAACGCTTTCTGTGGATTTAGGGACATCCTACAAGCCAACACCATCGTATTTGGGTCCTTCAAGTTAGACAACTAAGGCCTTGTCCACACAAATTAGCCGTCCCAAAACAAGCCCCACAAACACAGACTTAATCCCCAGCAAAGGCAACAGAGGTGTGGATAATTCTGCCCAGCAAGGGACCTTGACATGTTTATTTACACGTCTCTTATCTGCCTAACTAGCTGTGTCACACTTTGCACAGATGTCTGCATAAAAGTCTTTGCTAACTGACTGGTGCTTCCTTTAATGATTAAAGACGTCAGGCAAAATCCTGCTCCGAAAAGCTGATGGGGACGTATAGTTACAGTCATCTTCCTTTCCAGCTGTCTGATATCCAGATCTCTGTTCGGGAACAGACAAAGTCACGGCTCATACTCACAACGGCTTTCCCTGCTTGCCACGTCACCACTTATTCCTCAATCCGTGTTTTTCCTGTCCAGAAGCAATGTGTTCACACAGCGGTGGTGCGGATTGCCCTGCATTTCAATGGCCTCATCCCTTGTGTCTGGCGGTGGCTAAGACCAGGGGATTATCTAGGACAGGGGGTTGGGCAATTGTAGTCCATGGCAGTTTTTTATTGACCACCCTTCCGATTCCTAGATCAGGTCCGCGATTTCAGTCCCTGCTCTCAAGCACCAGAAGCGTGAAGTCAGGAGAAGGGGTGGAGTGAGAACAAGGACAGGGGATGAATCAATGGCATAAAAACGCATGAGTTGTTCAAATCCAGGTGGACTGTGAAGAATTGCAGGAGGATCTTGCAAGACTGAGTGACTGGGCATCCAAGGCCTTTTTCACACGGGCGCCGCCCCCCCCCCATCCAGCGCCCACGTGTGCAGGGGGCGGGCACCCATGAGAACGCCACCCACTGTGGATGTGTGGTGGTGGGGCGTCCATGGGAACGGCTCTGTGCGTGCTCCCACACTCCACCCATTATCCACACATGGAGCAACAGGCTCCAATGCCTGGAGATGAGTGGAGTGACTTCCACCCACTGCAGGCACACACCCATCCCCCTGCCCACCACGTCCTGTTTGAAAAGGACCTAAATGGCAGGTGAAATTTAACGTGGACAAGTGTAAAGTGATGCACATAGGGAAGAATAACCCAAACAATGCTGGGTTCTGAATTAGGAGTTGCCACTAAAGAAAAAACCTCGGAGTCACTGTGGACCCATACATCGAAACCCTCAGCTCAGTGTGCAGCGGCTGTCAAAAAAGCAAACAGAATGGCTCTTTTCACACAGACACTCTAACGCTGGCAAAATGGGTGTTACATTGTATTATACATGTTGCCGGGCTGCAGCTGTGCTCTATGGGTGCCCTGCAACATGGATAATACAATGTAACACTCATTTTATCAACGTTAGAGCGTCCGTGTGAAAAGGGCCAATGTTAGGGATTTGTTTGTAAAGGGATACAGACTAAAACTGAAAATATCATAATGCCTTTATATAAATCTATGGTGCGACTGCACCTTGAGTACCGTGAGCAGTTCTGGTTGCCCCGTCTCAAAAAAGATATAATAGAAATAGAAAAAGTACAGAGAAGGGCAACAAAAATTATAAGGGGTCTGGAACGGCTCCCCGACAGAGAGAGGCTAAATAGTACCGCATTCACATCTTACGGCGGTGCAGTGGCGGCACTCCCGCAAGCCAGAGACAGAGCGGGGGGAAGGAGGCGGAGGCCGACATAACTTCCGGGGTTTTGCCACGACAATGCTCACAAATGACAGGGCTCAAAATCCAACCCTGTCGTTCGCGAGTATCGTTGCGGCAAAACCCCATTCACACCGGAAGTTATACCAGCCTCCTTCCCCCGCCGCATCGCTGACTCGCGGGAGTGCCGCGGCCACACCACGATAAGGTGTGAATGCAGTATGAGTTAGGGCTCTTCAGCTTGGCGAAGAGATGACCGAGAGGGGATAGGATAGAAGTTTATAAAGCCATGAGTTGTGTGGAATGACTAAATGGGGACCAGTTATTTACCCTTTCAAATACTACTAGAACTAGGGGCACCCCAATGAAACTGTAACGTGTAGCAAATTTAACACAAATAAAAGAAAGTATTTTTTCACTCAATGCACAATTAATTTGTGGAATTTGTTGGCAGAAGACGTAGTGAAAGCCAGCAGTATGGGTTTAAGAAAGGATTGGACACATTTCTGGAGGATAGGTCCATTAGCAGCTATTAACTGGGTAGGTTTTTTGGGGGAGATGTAACATTGTACTGTTGGAAGCTGTGAACAACAGGGAACAGATCACCCCATTGGGACCTGTTGGGTACTTCTTCCAAGCGACTGAAATTGACCACTGTCGGAGACAGGATGCTGGGCTCAATGGCCCATTGGTCTGACCCAGTATGATGGTACTTATGTTATGTTCTTATCTGGACCCTTCTCTTCCTTCCCCCATCCTTCCTGAGCAAACTCCTTAAAATGCACTCATCCCCACCTCCTATCCAGTGAACGGAGCTTGTACTAATTTTCATAGTGGCTCCCCTAGACGGAAACATTTCCCCAGATCTGGGAGCACCAGAAGTAACGCAGAATTCACACAGCACTCAGAATGTGGGGTTGTTCCACTAACCACTCTAAAAGTGTGTTGTGTGAATGAGTCTCTCAAGTGGTAGTTCATAAGAAGCGCCATACTGGGTCAGACCAACGATCCACCGAGCACAGCGTCCTGTTTCTGACAACAGCTGGCTTTAGTTGCATCCGAGAAGAGAACAAGAAGTCGTCATGGAGTGATTAATTTCCTGCTATCCATGCCCAGTCCCTGGCAGTTGGAGGGCTCACCTTCTGTCTGGCCAATTTGGACTTCAGGTTCTCCTCTAAGAACTTCTCCAATATTTTCTTTTAACCCAGCTTTGATCAATTGACTTTCACAGCATCCTGTGGCAGTGAGTTCCACAAGTTAATCATATATTGAGTAAAAAAGTACTTCCGTTTGCTTTAAATCTGCCACCGGTTAATTTCATAGGTTGTCTCCTAATCCTGTTGTTTTTGACAAAGGTTAAATATCAGCTCCCTATTTACTTTCTCCACATAATTTGTGACTTTGGGTGTTTTCAGACGTGACAGGGTGGCTTCACCCCGTCACGGAAACAACCCTCAGATTCCCCGCCGGGATCACTCCGGCATGGCCAACAGACGTGCCGGGAGATCCCGGCGGGGAATCGGGGAGGGGGCGGGGTCGCACGGCGCAACGTGTGGCTGCATGGCCCCGCCCCCTCCACACTCCCTCGCGGCCCGGCCTCTGGGGAGACGGGCGGGCGCCGCGGCCAATGCGGCCGCAGCGCCCACCCAAAATGACCACGGGCCGGATTCCCAGCGGGGATTCCAGGCCGTGATCGCCGTCCAGACGTGACGGGCCCCTTCATCCCCGCCGGGAATCTCCTTCACCACGCGATCGGCATCGGCCCCGCGGATTCAGCCAATCGCGGGGTGAATGTGAGTCCCAGCGGGGATTGAGCGTGGCGAACATCTGGGGGGGGAACTTCCGGTTCCCCAACAGATGTTACAGGACCATTCCCCACCACAGGGAATTGACTGTGGTTGAGCGTGATCTCGTAACATCTGAAAATACCCTTTATAAACTTCTATCATATCCCCCGTCAATGGTCTCTTCTCCAAGCTGAAGAGCCCCAACCTCTCGAGCCTCTCCTCGTACGGAAGCAATTCTGTACCCTGTATTGTGGATATTTCTCTTCTCTGCAACTTTTCCATTGCAGACAATAAGAACAAGTCATCAAGGAGCATAGGGCATGATAAGGATATCAGACAATGCTCAGAATATGGGGTTTGGTTACTGCCCACTCTAAAAGAGTGTTGTATGAATGAACCCTCGGTGACATTTTTTGCATGGAAATGTAATATAGAAGGTGTCCCATTCGTGTTTCTATTTTATCTATCCAGGACTAGGACTAAGCAAGGAGACCGGATAAACTCTTAGTCAATGACATGAGGATCTTGTTTTTCATGCAGGCATCTTGAATAATTGATCATCATTTTATTTATACAAAACTGCTTCGACCAGGAGGCAATGCAGTGAACGGTTTAACATGCCTTCCAATTAAAACCATAAAACAGCGGTAAAAACAGCCACACGCGGCAACAACAGCCCAAACGCAGCAGGGCATCTCAGGGATGAGAGCAAAGGGAGCTTGAGAGAGGTATATTAGAAACAGGGAATGTCTTTGCAAGATAGTAAGGGCAGTGCCTTGTCAGCAGATATAACAGCAGTAATCATGAGCATGTTAGCACTCCGACATGATCGAAGATGTGCATAATTTGCATGCGCGTCCCCGTCCCCCCCTTCGAACACTTTAAATCACGTCTGAAAGCACCCTTAGTCCCAGGAACCATAGAGTGTTGCAGATAGACATGTCTCCCCTCTAACCATCCATATCTCTATGGTATTCTACAGTTTTCCCACAGCAGTCTACTGTGCCAAGGTGAAGACCCCTCCATTTTGCAAGGTGACGGCTGTATCTGTTGCTGTCGCTGTACTCCCAGAAATCAGAGCAGAGGAGGATGCTCAGATCTGGTTGCGTTGCACCATGGGATTTCGCAGTCTTCCTTCTGACTCCTAATCTGGATTAACCTGTTCACACTGCAAATCAGGATTAATTCTTGTTCCTGATTAAAAATGATCATATAAACAGTTAGGGCATTTTCACAAGGAACAAAGTACTCCTTGATAGAATCAGAACTTATTATCTAGTAGTCACAAACTCCTGTTTGTCGAGACGGACATTTTAATGCTAGATAACGTTAATCCTTGATAGTCCATGTGAACACAGCCTTGCTGTTAATCAGGAATTAGAGTCCCTGGGATGAATTTCAATCCTGTGGTGCTTTTCGTCCGTGCTCAGCGCACTAATTTCTGGGATTAAAGAAAATCAGATTTTCTTCATTTTGCTGATTTCTGAGTTGATGAAAATGGAAACTCATCCCTTTGTTCTGCGGGTATTTAAACTTGGCACTCCGCAATGCATTGCAGAACAATGACGGAGGTAATACGATCACTCCACAGTCATGTGACCCTATGTACCATAGAGCAGGAAATGCCCAGAGAGGATGGCAGGTCTTGACGCTGGACTCTGTGGCTTTAATCAAGGATTAGTTGACTAATCCTTGATAGTCGTTCCCACGGACACTATCAAGGATTAGTTTGACATCCGGATATCATAAACCCTAGCAATCGAGGGTTTATAAATAAATACAGATGTTTTCCCTAATCCTTGATGATAATCTCGGATTTGCAGCGTTCAGACAGACAGCTAACATAGGAATTAGGGCTTTAATTTCTATTTAAATGTCCATGTGAAAACGCCCTTCCTCCTGAATAATAACCCCAAATGAATGGATCTGGATTAAAAACTAATTCAGAGTAACTGTCATTGTGTAAAAACAGCCTATAAGTGTGTGTAGAGACTAAGACTGTATAAAGAATGTGTAAATAAAGAGACGTTTGAGCAATTCCCTAAAGATACAGCAAGATAGTTGTGTACCTGGAAGGGCTGTGAGGGTTTTGGCCCCAATCCTTCCACGACTCACTGTGAGGCAGCCCACTCTGCTACACAAGGGGACAGCAAACCTTCTATAGCCTTTTTGATGAAGCCACCCTGTAAGTCCCAATTTCTCCAGGTTAGTGGGGTGCCGGCGGCTGACTCGGAGAAATCTGGTCTTCTCCTGAAGCCCAGATGTTCTGAGTCAAACCCAGTGCCTGGCTGAAATCTGGAAAGGTGGCAACCCTACATATCACCTAGGAAACAGCTTGTGGGAGGAAACTATCAGACCAAAACATCAATCAGGATGATGTCATCAATTTCAACACGGGGTGGGTTTGCAAGTGTTTATCGTTACGTATGGTGAGAACCAGTGCGATTCTTTCAAAGGCTGAGCATGTGCCGGGGGGGAATGGGACTCACCATAGAACATATAAGTGCCATATCGAGGCAGAACAACGGTCCATCTAGCTCAGCATTGCCTCTCTGGCAGCGGCAGTTTCGGTCACTTTGAAGGGTGTTTTTAAATGAGACGCTACCTCGTACGGCCGCCCAGAAGCCACTCATCTGACCACCCGTCTGAAGGTGGAGCAGGGAAATGTGAGCCACACACCAGCCCCCCTCATGCAGCACTGTCAAAAAATCCAGAGCGCGCCATGAGGGCCAAGCCAAAAGGGTGCGTGGCAACCGGCAGCCACGTATCCCTGACCACACCACCAGAGCAGCCCACCTTTCATAGGCACTGTGGATGGGGGCGGGGGGGCACGGCCTTTACAAGTTAAGAGCCCCAAGGAGCCTGGGTTTCCCAGCTCTCATGCCGGGACAAGTCAATTTCAAAAGCCTAACCTGGCACGCTTCCCCTCCCCCATGGTCCGTGGTAGGAGGAGTGTGAGGCAGCTGCTGCGGTGGTCATGCCGGGAGCCGTCCGTTAGAATCCCTCCCCGCGCACTCCCCCTGAGTGGCTCTCTGCAGCTGGGCTCACTCCGCACTCACGGATACCCACTCACCCCCTCCCCCAAAGCCTTGCTTGTTTAAAAACGCCCAAAGAAATACCGGACAGGTCTTAACGGAATCATCCCTTCCCTGTTGTTCCTGGAAGCCCGAGGTTGCATCCCCCAATCTCTTGACTAAGAGCGATTTATGGAACTGTCCTCTAAGAAGGTATCCAATCCTTATTTAAAGCCAGCGATGCTACTGGCCTTGACCGCATCCTCTGGCAACAAGTTCCACAAGTTAATTGTGTGTTGAGTGAAAAGGTGCTTCCTTTCACTGGTTTTCAGATCTGCTGCCAGTAGGCTTCAAGGAGTGTCCCCTAGTTCTAGAGCCATTGGAGAGGCTACATACCGGCTTCCTGTTTAGTGGTTCCACGCTGCTCGTGATTTTATCAACGTCTCTCCTATCGCCTCTCACTTGTCTCTTCCCCAAGCTAATTTACTGAGCTTGGCCTGGAGTGATCCATTTCCTGCTATTTATTCCAAGTTTCCAATGGCCAGAGGTTACGTGGGCTTAATTCAGGGGGAGGGGAGGACTTGCCAGGACCGAATCCGTTTTTTTCCTCGGAAAGGATCTGGTGCTACCTTTCCCCCGTTCGCTGGCATAGGACAGCAGATACCGTGCCGCAGCATTGAGCATGAAAGCTTGGCAGCCATATCTGCTGGTCTCTCCATGCTAGCGGCTCGTGTTCCATTAGCTGCCCGCAAGGCCTGGCATGAGGCAAGCTGGTTGGCGCCAGGGTGGCACCGAAGCTTCGCTAGACAATAAGAAAGACTTAAAGCTCTATTACCGCTGAAGCCGACAAATTGCAACATAGAGCTCGTTTACGAGCCTATGAGGACAGCAAAAAAAGAGTTTCTGGCTGTCCTCATAGTATCCGCTAAGTCCGTAGCTTTTCCGGGTGGTGCGGGGGTTGGTCAGTCCAGCCTCCCTCCACCTAGGAGTGGCGTCATCTATGGCTCGCTGTGAGATGTTTGTGGACTATTTTGTGGATAAAATCGCTCGTGTTCACCGCGACTTCGATGCTACACTTATTACACTAGGAGAGCCGGAGGTTATGGAAGCCCCATCTTGTCCAGTTTTGTGGGATCAATTCCAGTCGGTGGTGCCCGTCGATGAGGTCGAGGTCCTTGGGGTGGTTAGGGCCACTTCTTGTGAGTTAGACCCATGCCCGCCCTGGCTAGTGAAATCTTGCAGGGAGACAATGGGGCCGTTGCTGGCGGGGGTGGTCAGTGCCTCCCTTCAGGAGGGCAGAGTGCCGGGCTGCCTCAAGGAGACAGTGGTGCGGCTTCTGCTCAAGAAACCATCGCTTGACATTGGCTCCCTTGCCAGCTATCAGCCTGTCTCTAACCTTCCCTTTTTAGGGAAGGTTATTGAACAGGCCCAGCAGCTGCAGGGGCATCTGGATCACATCGGTTTTCTTGGTCCCTCCCAGTCAGGATTTCGTCCGGGATATGGCACCGAGCCTGCGCTTGTGGCCTTGGTGGATGGCCTGCACCGAGAGTTAGACCGGGGTCGGTCGGCCCTGTTGGTGTGGTTAGATCTTTCGGCTGCATTTGATGCCGTTGACCATGAGATGTTGGTGATGCGCCTGCGGGACTGTGCATGAGTGGACGGGACTGTTCTTGAATGGTTCCGCTCATTCCTAGCAGGAAGAACTCAGCGAGTGGTACTCGGAGAATGTTTTTCATCATACCGAGACCACTCGTGTGGTGTCCCACAGGGTTCTGTCCTGTCCCCTCTCCTGTCCAATATGTATATGCAGCCACTTGGTGAGGTGATTAGGAGGTTCGGCGTGTGGTGTCATCAATATGTGGATGACACCCAGCTGTACCTCTCTTTCACAACAGACCCAGGCCAGGCAGTCTCGGTGCTGACCCACTGTCTGACGGCTGTGGGGGACTGGATGAGGGCCAACCGACTGAGGTTGAATCCTGACAAGAGGGAGGTGATGCTGGTGGGTAAGGCAACGGGCGTAACGGCCCCTGTTGTGGACGGGGTCTGTCCCACATTGGTTCCCCAGGTGCGGAGTCTGGTGGTGCTCCTTGACACACAGCCTCCACCTGGATGCCCAGGTGGAGGCTGTGGCAAGGAGCGCCTTTCGGCAATTACATCTGGTGCGGCAGTTTCGGCCGTATGTTTCAAACTCTGACCTGGCCACCCTCATCCATGCTTTCATCACCTCTAGACTAGACTATGGTAACGTGCTCTACGTGGGGCTACCCATGATAATGGCTTGGAGGCTGCAGCTAGTGCAGAATGTGGCGACCCGTCTCTTGGTGGGATGGGGCCGCCGGGACCACATAACACTAGTGCTCTGTGCTCTGCACTGGCTACCGATACCGTTCCAGGCTCACTTCAAGGGGTTGGTTTTGACCTATAAAGCCCTAAACGGTCTAGGCCCTGTCTACCTGTGGGGCTGCCTTACCCCCCGGGTGCTGGATTGACCCCTGCAGTCATCCAGGGGTGCCCTGCTTGAGGTCCCCCGAGTCTTCCAGGGGCCACGCAGGAGACGGCATTCTCGGTGGCCGTGTCGCGGCTGTGGAACGCCCTTCCGGTGGAAGTGCGGCTGGTCCCGGATCTTCCCTCTTTTTGGAAAAGCTGTTCCTCCAGGTGTTTGGTGGGGGAGAAGGGTGAAAGGGGGGAGGGGAGGGTTAAATGTCATCCTCCTTTTAGCAGTTTTAAAAAATGTTTTATATTGGATTTTATTTGTGTTTTTATATTGTAAGCCACCCTCGGCTGCCTGATGGCAGGAGGACAGGGTATTAAATTGAAAAATAAATATATAAATATTACTGAACGCCTGCTCCTCTAACACGAATGAATAACCCAACCATCAATCACCAAGACGTCAGCCGGAGAGCCAGCCAGCCTGCCCAGCCCGGCTCACTCACTGCCCATGTGGGAATACACAACAGACGATGCCATTAGCCCTCTCTTGATTCGCATGCAATGCCTCATGCTTTCTCTGTTAGTTAGTGTTCATCGTTGCAATGCTCAGCTCCTCTCTAGTAAGTGAGGGATTGGGACTACAGCTAGCAGAGGGCCAGCGTAGCCTAGTGGGTAAGTTCTTGGAGTTGGGAGACCAGGGTTGGCATCCTACTTTAACCATGAACTCAATGGCTGGGGCCTTGGGTAAGTTGTTCTCTCTCAGCCAGAATGTTGGACAGAACTCTTCTTCCCATTTCCTGTCACTCACAAAACTAGGGGCATGGAGGCAGGGTCAGCCTTAGAATTCATGGTGACCCTGCCCCCATACCTGCGGGACACCTTCCACAGGACCTTAGCGGTGGTCATGTTTGGGGTCTCTACTGGGAAGCTGTGGCGTCCTCGTCCTCTGTGGGCCCCGCAAAATAGCAGGGCCTAGGAGGGTTGCCAGGCCAGCCCTGTTGGAGGGATGGCAGTAGCCCTGTCCCCCCACTAAATTTGCTCTTAGAAGTGTGGGAACACTGCCTCAAAGCCCCCAACCCCCAATTCCACCACCACCAGGAGGAGAGACCAGAGGGCACCCCCTCTGCCCTGACTTGGTGAGTAAGAAGGCTTGTCCCCCATCCCCACTATTTCCTAGGGATGAGCAAACGCGGTTCGGAAGTTCGGAGTTCGGCCTGAACTCGACCTGTTCGGACGACTGAACCCGAATCCAAACACGAACCGATCAAACCGAACTCAATTCCGAACGTCGAAATGACCGAACAGTTCGGTCAGTTCGGATCGTGTTCGGGTGAGTTTGGGTGGCAAAAACATGTCACTGGAAGGCAAAACATGACAGGGAAGGGGAGTCAGCTGAGGAGCAGACTTCCAGGCACCAGGGGTGGAGAGGCTTGGAGTAGCAGCCAGCCTGCCCAATCACCATCCCTTTTCGCCTCAGACCACTGGCTTCGCAGTCTGCGATTGGCCACGGGCTAGGCTGCACGGAGCCAATGGGGCTTGCAGTGAGGCGGGCGCAGCAAGAAACAAAACTGATTGCCTCCCCCCTTCCCAACACCTTCTGAGCTAGTCACTGTTCCTGAACAGCAGGCGTTTCAGAAGGCTCCCTCTCTCCCAGCAGTTTTTGTTCCTTCCTATTCCTAATCCATTGCCATCCTCCTCCTATTTCACCCATCCAACCCATTTACCTCCATATTATCATTTATTTAGATTATATTAGATAGATTTAGGTGTTATTTTTTGTTTTTACCCCTCCCTGTGTTCCCTGTGTTCAATCTTCCTTCCTCCCTCCCCCCTCCATTGAATCCTTTTCCCTCTCCCTCTTATTCCATCCCTGATTCCCTTCCCCTGTTTTAAGTTTTGGATTTATTTAGAGTAGGAATATTATTAGATTGATTTTCATTTCAGTTTTGTACCCCTCCCTGTGTTCTTTGTGTTTCCCCCTGTGTAATATTGTATATATAGATAGATAGTTATTAGATAGACAGTTACTAGATAGATATACATAGTAGTTAGCTTAGTTATAGAGATAGATAGAGATACAGTGTGTTTGTAGGACAAGGCCTTTGTAGTTAATTATTAGGATATTCCATTTAGTTCAATAGGTTTTAGAATAGTTAATAGCAGTTAGATTTAGTGTAGAGATAGATAGATATAAAAAAAGAAACAGCCACTCCAGCCCCAGGACCCACCATCAGAGTTCTGGGGCCTACGTTACTGGCAGGGAGGGCTGTGGCCAATATGTATCTAGAAGCTGCCACTCTAGCCCCAGGACCCACCGTCATGGGTCTGGGGCCATCATTCCTCGCACAGAGGCGATGTCATTCCACCACGCCAAGAAACAGCCACTCCAGCCCCAGAACCTGCCATCAGGGTTCTGGGACCAAGTTACAGGCAGGGAGGGCTGTGGCCAATATGTATCTAGAAGCTGCCACTCTAGCCCCAGGGCCCACCGTCATGGGTCTGGGGCCATCATTTTTTGCACAGAAAGCCTTTTTCTGAATGCCCGAACCAAACCGAACACGACCAAACCCAAACGCGGCGAACAGACCGAATGGCTGGACCAAACGGGTGAACCGAACCGAACCAAAATGAACAGCCGAACCCGAACCGCGACCTATTCGCCCATTCCTACTATTTCCTCAGCATCCCCTCCCCCCCCGTCGTTTCCCACCATCCCCCACAAATTTCAAGGCAACGTTATGCCATTGCTTTGGCACATTGTGGTGATACGGCATTCCACAGGGGGTGGAGCTGTATCAGAAAAGGGGCGGGATAGTTTCTTTGATCCACCCCCTTTCTGATATGGCGTGAAACCAAACGTGATGAGGGTCCACCATGGCCTACTATCGTCTGCCTGGGCTGGGGACTCACCGTCACATTGGTTTCTGGGGCTGCCAGATGTGGGCCCGCTGCTGTCCTGGCCCAGATAAGTGGCTTGCCTGAATGTGGTCCCCTGGATAATCCTGGGCCCACAGCCTGGGCCAAAGACCACCCAGGTGGGCCACAGTGAGCCCGCAAGTTTGTTCACGCTGCCATCCCCATCGTGACATGGGTGCCGCCATTGTCGGCCACCATGGCTGCCCATCATGGCATGGGGCGGAGCGCTGAGACACACTCGGGGCAGGGCCGCCTGGCCAAGCATTTGTTCCATTCCCCCACCAGGCAGGCCATACATCAGTTCCTTGCCCTGACGTGACCCTGTCAGGACCGGCCCCCACTCCTGGAGCATGTAGCTGGCTGCACATTTGGTTTCACCCATGGTCTCTCCCCATACTCCAGATAATTGGGGGGAAATAAAGGCTCCTCTCAGAGACCCTGGGAGAAACCCAGATCCATGGCAACCCTACACACCCCTGTTCATAACGATTAAGTATGGGTACGTGGAACTCAAGCTGTTTTGGGAGGCGGTCTCTTCTGAACCCCTCGGTGCTCCTCCCCCATAACATCCAGGCCTCTGGTGTCTGTGGAAAACATCCCTGAAAACACATTTGCTTCCTACAGGCAGAAACCCTGAGCCAGTCACTACCAAGACCTCATTTTTATCTCCTCTGGGCCTTAGATTTACATACTGCTCTATTGAGGGTTGCCATACCTCCCCTTTAATCTTGGACGCTTATGAAAAATACATGGTTCAGGGCTGCATTGGTTCCAATGCAGCCCTGAACCATGTATTTTTTAGGGATGGGCGAACAGAACAGAGTTCGGAAATTCGGTTCGGTTCTGTTTGGTTTGAAATTCGAGTTTGGAAATTCGGTTCGGTTCGGTTTGAAATTCGAGTTCGGTTCGGAAGTTCGGTTCGGTTTGGTTTGAAATTCGAGTTCGGTTCGGAAGTTCGGTTCGGTTCGGTTTGAAATTCGAGTTCGGTTCGGAAGTTCGGTTCGGTCGACTGAACAGACCAAGTTCAGTCGAATTCCGAACTTCCAAACCAAGTTCGGCCATTAAAACCCAGGGTTTTTGGTGTGTGTTGCCACTAGGGATGGGCGAACGGAACGGAGTTCGGAAATTCGGTTTGGTTCGGTTTGAATTTCGAGTTTGGTTCGGAAGTTCGGTTCGGTCGACCGAACAGACCGAGTTTGGTCTGAACATCCGAACCGTGTTCGCCCATCCCTAGTATTTTTTATAAGTGTCCTAGATTAAAGGGAAGGTATGGCAACCCTAGCACTTATCAGCATGATGTAAACCTGAAACTAATATTTTTTCCCCCTTCACCTGCATTCCATCCATATCAGGTGTGTAGAAGGGCGGCCTCTTTCTTTCTTTCTGCCTCTGGACCTAACTATGTCACCTCCCCCATCCGAAAAGTGCCTACAGCCAGGCAAAAACATGAAGTAATATTTTGTTCCCCACCTCCCAAATAAAATTGCTGTAGATTTTTATTTATCACCCAGTAAAAGCTGAGAATCCACCCTGAGGCGGCATTTACGCATCCTTTAGGAAACCGTACAACAGTAATTCCAAAGCCTTTACGGCTAATGGGCCGCGGTCCGTCTGCAGCTTCTCAACTTTGTGACCGTATCCCTGTCTCGCCTTAAATTCCCATCTCCCTTGTCTCCTCTAGATTGCAAACCCCTTTGGGGGCAGGAACCTCTTTCCAATGGAATGATTATTTATTCATTTGTTTATAGTCTGCCTCTTCCCCGGAGGCTCAGAGTGGCTCACAAGTTGTAAAAACATTAAAATCAATACAATCCCCCCCCTCCCCCGCTAAAAACTAGCGGTGAAGCGAGAATGGATTTCTCCGTGGCCATTTTCCACGTGCACAGAGCTAGTTTCCGGCCGTGGGAGAATCTCATGAGAACGGGTCGGGAATCAGCCAATTCTTGATCCATCCTCATTCTCGGAAATCTGGGTTTTCGCCGAGATTTTAAAGAATTGCAAGGGCGAGTTTCAGTCCTACTAAAAAAAAACTCAGTGCCAGGGACACATTGTTGACACTTCACAAATATGATTAATTAATTATTGATGATGATGATGATTGATTGATTGATTGATTGATTGATTGATTGATTGATAGCAGCAACTTGCAGTGATCAGCTTTCAAAGCCTTGTTGCTGGAACCACTTTCCAAATAGCTTCTTTGATTTCATCTAATCCCAAGATTTCACTTAGGAAAGAAACATTTCAGCCTTGTCTTGTGTTCTCCTGTGGTTCTGACTGTGCTGCGTTCATGAGAAAGGACACAACAGCAAGCAGCTAATGAAGTGTCCTGCCCAGACTGAAAGCTTGACATTAAGCAGAGATCCATCTTCATAAGTTACTTAGCAAGAGTTTTTTCCTCCGCAGCATCATAGCTCCTGCCAGATTGGCTTAGAGCAGGGATCCACTACACACGACACGATCCACAACCCACTTCTACTGGAGGAGCCCTGTGGAGCCTTCTTTCCCCCTGTGACTAAGGCTGCGTTCAGACAACATTCTTCGCCCACCTACGATGTCATGTGAGTTTGTAAGGGAATCATTCAAGCCAGTGTTTTATCCAGGAATTGAAATTAGGGGGGTGTTCAAATTTTCAGGCGTGTTCCTCAAGGCACAGGGGGGAGGATAAGAGATTTTAGGGGGGGTACAGAGAATTTGGGGGTGGGGGATACACCTCCCTTAGGGGTGGCGTAGGGAAATCACTGATTCTAGCAGAGGAAGCGTTCACCACCATTCCAGGATTATGGGACCTGGGGTTATGTGGGTCAGCAGCCCCCCACAAATTTTAGCCCCAAGTTACATCCATGCGGATTTGTAATCATGTGTTTTAACTGTCCCAGTGCCCTTCCCCACCATTATTTCTCCAGATAAGAACAAATGTTAAGCATTGGTTTCCCAGTAACCGTTTTTATGAAATGCACATTATGACCTTTACACAAAATTTATTGTAAAAAAAAAAAAAAAGCAGGGGCAAGGGATCTCTGTGATCTTGGCTTCTTGCGTGAATTGTAAGCCCCTCGGGGCAGGTACCTGCCTCTGATCATAACTGTTCAGCACTGGACACATTTATTATATTATTATTATTATTATTATTATTATTATATTTTCACATATTAATTTTATAACAACAGATGCACCCAGTAGAGTGATGCAGCCCCTTTTGTAGATGGGGTTCGGGGAATCTCATTGACTTGAACCGAACATTTATCCTCTCCTCTATTAAAACACCGGGCTCCATTATTTCAGGTGCTTACTGCTTGTTTCACAGAGAGCTCTAGGGTGGAGCTGAGTTTCTCAAATTCCTAGCCAGGGGTGTAACTAGGGGTGTGTTTAGCTGTGCATGAAATCCACAGGTTACAGCAATCTCCTGCGATCACAAGGACGCCTCAGCATATGCACAAATACTGTTCACATGTCCCCACCCACCTACAACTTGTGTGGAAAAGAAGTTGTGTGGTACCTGTAAAGCCGCAATTTGGCAATGATATTTGGAGCCACTGGAACCGATAGCAATTTGACTCAATTCACTGGAGCATGTGAATGCTTTCAAAATGGCAACTGGAACAAACACAGGGTGTCTTTAGACATAACGTCAACGGATGTCTGTGTGTTTTGATCTTGATATGAACACCGGTTTGGCCCTGTGTTCACCGTGTGGTGCTGCTTAGACACACAGCCCAGCTTGGGGCAAATCGGTATTTTGCTCCCCACCCGATCTCAGCACGTCAGCGCTGCTGCCTCGTCCCCCGTGTTGTACCTGCTAACACGCCACACGATACCGTTAGACACAACATTGTCAACGTGTTCAGCCGGAACACACAAATTGTCCTTGTGATGTAATGGTGTTCACATCGCGTGTTCAACGGGGGGCCAAATCTTACAACGCTTCCGAAAGATGAGCAGGCTCGGGCTTAGACGAATCGCCAAGGGGAGGGAGTTCCATCTTCATGAAGCAGCCACCCAGAACGCCTCTCTGCGTTGCCCTTGTTGTGTGAACTTGGCAGAGAGATGGTAACTACAAGAAGGCTCTCCCAGCTGACCTCAGAGGCTCTGTCGGGACATGAAGGAAGAGGCAATCTTTCAGATAGCTGGGTCCCAAACCATTTAAGGTGTTCTAGGTCAGAACCAGCACCTTGAATTGGACCCAGAAAGTTATTGGTGCCGCAGACTCTGGAGCACTGGTGTCATGCTGTAATTCTAGTGTAAGTGGGCATTGAGTGCTATGATTCCCCAAAGAGCTCAAAATCCTACTTAGGAGCTAATGCCCAGATGGGCAACCTTTCCCCTCCCAGGGGCTATGTCCAAATTAGTAGTCTGGGGGGGGGGTCACATAAAAATGGGGGGGTAGGGGTGCTTAAGGCGTGCATTTGGGAGGAGACAACTCCGGACAGATCATGGATCTGTCTCCTTTGCCCTCTACTCTGCTGCCTTCGCCCAAGCTCAGCCTTTCAGTGTTTGGGGGTAGGAACTGGATCCACAGGCCAGAGCCAGGAGCTGCTATTAGGCTTCCTAGTCTAACAGGAGCCCTGTCCCAGGTAGAGTTGTTCGATGTTACAACAAACATGACCGCTCCACCCCAGCCGAGGAAGCCACTGCAGACACGGTACAGACAAACCTGCGGCCAGCCCACCCCCATGCCACCCCCGGTGCCCCCATGACACCCGATCCAGGAGGAACAGACAGGCGAACACTAATATTTAGCATTTCTATAGCACCACTAGGTACAGGCAGCGCTTTACAGTCACTGTTTTTCAGAGTCAGGTCCCTGCCCGGTGGGTTTACAATCTAAGGCCGCTTTTAGACGATCCCGCTGCGCGCTCAGGCGGGGTTTCGAAAACCCCACAAGGAGAGATGACACGTGACGGCGCCAGCCATGGCGCCCCTGATACGGCGCCGCACGTTCTTACGGCGCCGCACGTTCTTTCCAAGTCGCGAACTGACCGGGATCCTGATCGAGGTAGGTCATTCGCGGCTTGAAAAGATTGTGCGGCGCCGTATCAGGGGCACGAGTGCCGGCGGCGTCACGTGTCATCTTTCCTCGCGGGGTTTTTGAAACCCCCCCGCGAGTGTCTAAAAGCAGCCTAAGATAGACAAGGATGAGGGGAACACAGGGAGACACACACACACACGCTCCCATTTATTTATTTTTTACAGATGGGGAACAGAGGTTGTGTCTTTCCCAAGGCCACCCAGTGAGTTCACAACTAGAGCAAGATTCAAACCCTGGTTTCTTAGGTCCAAGTCCAGCAACTTATCCACCACACCACACTGGCTTTTGGTCTATCCCATTTTGCCTCGATGGTAGCCTGGGCTGTGACCTCGTCCATTTGCCGAGGAGAGAGCCTGGGCTAGCCACCAACATGCCTAGGGTCAATCTGGGTGAACATCTGGTGGCCCGACAACAAATGTGCCTGCGGGCCCCACGATAGCTATATTTACAGGGCAGGGGGGAATCTTGCTTCTAGAGAACTCTTTTATTCGGATCCTTCTTTGTTTTCGACAAGGTTTGCAGGAGAACATAAGAAGTGCCAGACTGGGTCAGACCAATGGTCCATCTAGCCCAGCATCCTGTCTCCGACAGTGGCCAATCACGGTGGCTTGGGAGAAGCTCCCAACAGGTCACAATGGGGAATCCATTCCCTGTTGTTTTCCCCCAGCTCCTGTCGTATTCCCTGATCCTGTCTGGCTAATAGCTGCTAATCGACCTATCTTCCAGAAACCTGTCCAAACCTCTTTTAAACTCAGCTATAGCACTGGCCCTTCCCACAGCCTCTGGCAGTAGATTCCACAAACCCAATTATACGCTGAGTGAACAAATATTTTATTTTATTTGTTTTAAACTTGCCACCCATGAGTTTCATGGAGTGTCCCCTAGTTCTAGTACTAGCTGAGAGGGTAAATAACTGCTCCTTGTTTATTAGTTCCACACCACTCATGATTTTATAGACCTCTATCATATCTCCTCTCAGTCGTCTCTTCTCCAAACTGAAGAGCCCCAACCTACCAAGCCTCTCCTCATACGGGAGCCCTTCCATGCCCTTGATCATTTTTGTTGCCCTTCTCTGTACCTTTTCTAGTTCAGCTATGTCTTTTTTGAGATGGGGCGACCAGAACTGCACACAATATTCGAGGTGCGGTCGCACCATTGATTTGTATAGAGGCATTATGACATCCTCAGTTTTATTCTCTATCCCCTTCCGAATAATTCCTAACATTCTGTTTGCTTTTTTGACTGCTGCTGCGCACTGCGCTGTGGATTTCATTGTATTGTCCACAACCACCCCCAGATCCTTTTCCTGAGTGGTAACTCCTAGCTTAGTACCCAGCATTGTGTACGCATAGTTTGGATTATTTTTCCCTACGTGCATCACTTTGCACTTGTCCACATTAAATCTCATTTGCCATTTAGATGCCCAGGCACCCAGTGTCGTAAGATCCTGTTGCAGTTCCTCACAGTCTGCTCGTGTTTTAACTACCTTGAATAACTTGGTGTCGTCTGCAAATTTGATCACCTCACTCTTAACACCCTTTTCCAAATCATTAATGAATACATTAAACAGCACCGGTCCCAATACAGATCCCTGAGGCACACCACTTTTTACATCTCTCCATTGTGAAAACTGACCATTTAGTCCTACCCTTTGCTTTCTATCTTTTAACCAGTTTCTGATCCATAGTAAGACACTACCTCCTATCCCATGACTTTTTAATTTTCTCAAGAGTCTCTCATGAGGGACCTTATCAAATGCTTTCTGGAAATCCAGGTACACTATATCTACTGGGTCTCCCTTGTCCACATGCTTATTTACACCCTCAAAGAATTCCAACAGGTTAGTGAGGCATGACTTACCTTTACTAAATCCGTGTTGACTCTTCCCCATTAAGCCATGTTTGTCAACATGCCCTGTAATTCTGTCCTTAATGATGGTTTCCACCATTTTGCCCGGCACAGACGTCAAGCTTACTGGTCTGTAGTTTCCAGGATCACCTCTGGATCCCTTTTTAAATATCGGGGTTACATTTGCCACCCTCCAGTCCTCGGGTACAGTGGCAGATTTTAGTGACAGGTTACAAATTACTAACAGTAGGTCTGCGATTTCATATTTGAGTTCCTTCAGAACTCTGGGGTGAATGCCATCTGGCCCTGGTGACTTGTTAGTATTCAGTTTGTCAATTTGCCCTAGAACATCCTCCAACGTCACATTGATTTGTAACAGCTCTTCCAATTCCTCGCCCACAAAGCAAGGATCCGGCGTGGGTACCTCCCCAAAATCCTCCGCAGTGAAGACCGACGCAAAGAACTCATTCAGCTTCTCTGCAATGTCCTTATCCTCCCTGAGCGCCCCTTTTACTCCCTTGTCATCTAATGGCCCAACTGACTCCCTAGCAGGCTTCTTGCTTCTGATGTATTTGAAAAAGTTTTTGTTGCTTGTTTTTGCCTCTTTAGCAAGCCTCCCTTCAAAATCTCTCTTGGCCTGCCTTATTAACACTTTACATTTACGTTGCCAGTGTTTATGCTCTTTCGTATTATTTTCATTGGGACTAGCCTTCCATTTCTTAAAGGATGCCTTTTTGGCTCTAATAGCCTCCTTCACCTCCCCATTTAGCCACAGTGGAAGACTTTTGGTCTTCCTGCTTCCTTTTTTAACTTGCGGGATGCATTTAATCTGGGCTTCCAGAAGGGAGCTTTTAAACAGCCTCCACGCCTCTTGCAAACTTGAAGCCCTTGCAACTGTGCTTTTTAGCTTCTTTTTAACATAGTTTATGTCTGTTAAGAACATAAGAAGTGCCATACCGGGTCAGACCTTTGGTCCATCCTGTCCAGTATCCTGTGTCCATTGGTGGCCAGTCACTGTTGCTTCAGAGGGGTGCACAACACGTCATAAGAGACTGATCCATTTCCTGCAATTTACTTTCATTTCCCAGCCAACTTGACTAACAACAGCTGTTTATGGACTTATCTTCTAAGAACTTGTGCAGTCCTTTGTTGAACCTGGTTATGCTGTTGGACTCCACAGTATCCCCTGGCAAGGAGGTATTTATTTGTATTTATTTTATTTATTTGTTTGGTCAAATTTATATGCTGCCTTTCCCACAGAAGTTTGGGGCACCTTACAATCCATAAAACAGTAAAAGTCATGCAATACAAACTCCCCACAAAGCTCCCACCCTCCCTCTCTGAGCTACCCAAAAACCCAATCAACCAAACAATCAATCCCCACCCACCAAACGCTTTTTCAAATAAAAAAGTTTTACACCAATTCCAGAAGATGCGCAGGCTCGGGTTCAAGTGAACCTCATGTGGAAGGGAGTTCCACAGCATCAGGGCAGTAACCGGAAATGTCCTCCTGTGCATCCCTATCTTACGGACAAAGGTAGGAGATGGCATCCTCAAGAGGGCGCTCCTGTCCGACCGAAGGAGCCGCAATGGGACATGGTAGGACATGCGGTCGTTCAGATATATAGAACCCAGATCGTTCCGCAAGTGAATTATGCATGACATCAGGAAGGTGTTTCCTCTTGCTTGTTTTAAAACTGCTGCTAGTTCATTTCATCACATACCTCTTCATTCAGTTGTTTTGAGAAAGGGCAAACAACTGCTCCTTTTGTAAACCTCCCTCTGAAACATATTACGCTCAGCACAGATCAGTGGATTGCCTTCCTGTATCCGGACCCCTCTCTAAACCAGCATGATTCCTGAGGTCATCAGATACGGGGTGGAGAACTCTATTGTCATAGAAATATTAATAATATTAGTTAATCATGTTTCGAGCACACAGCAGGTGCTATAGGAGGAACCGTTATGCGTTATTATCCACAGATTCTATCCCAACCAGTATCAGAATACTCAGAATGCAGACACACCTTTCCAACGCCTCTGGGGTCCATTAGACGTGGAATTATCTCGTAGTGACGCCGTGGAAAAGTTGGCAGCTCTCCTACTAAATATAGCTTTTCAAGCCGGGTCAGCTAGACCTGCTGCAACCCACAGCTGACTGGACTGGTAAAGGGAGGGACAGTGGCCCGCAGAGAACAGCTGAAGCAGGAGAAAACATGTTTATCATGTCTCTTTGCTGCCCTCTAATTTCCTCTCTCCCTCCTGCAGATAATAATCTCAGGGTGCTAGGGGAGCTCCCCACCTTCTCCGCCTCTTCCTCCCCATTTCATAGCTGGATCAGAGAAGTAATCTGACCTGGGAGCTGGCCATGTTGGCAGATCTGCATGTGTCGTAGAAAGAGATCTTTCACCCAAAGCAGCTCAAAGATGCTGTCTGGAAGCAGCCTGGCTGGAAAGATGGCTAGTGCATTTGATTGCAGCTCAGGAGATCGGAGTCCTTGCCTCAGTGCTGTAACACATTCTCAATGGGACTGTATTCCTTTAGGCTGTGGTGCTGTAGAGAGAGAGGAGTTAGCCTGTCTTGGAGCAGGGGATATTCCTAGAAGACACTTGAGGTCTATGATGGCATTGGGGTCTTCTTTCTCCCGCCACCTGACCGGTCGTGACTCAGTTTCCCCATTTACTATTCATTTCAGCCCTAGTTCCAAGCATTGAGTACAACACCAGGTCACACTACTGGCACTATATAAATGTTTAGAATAATAATAATGAGAAGAAGAAGAAGAAGAAGAAGAAGAAGAAGTTTGGGGGGGGCAGGAAACTCTGGGGGGCAGGTGAGGATGATAACAGAGGAAGAACAAAGTTCCCAGATGGGAACAGAGTGTGAAATGAGGACAGAAAGATGAGGAGGAGCAAGGCCATGAAGAGCCTTGAACTGGGGGCCACATTGCTTCTAAGCAAACTGTGACATGTGCCATTGCTTGGTCCCCCAAAGTGTCCTTTCCCAGCTGTTCTTCTAAGTGGCCATGGAGCTGCTGATCAAGATGTACAGGATATAGCAACATAATGAGGACTTCCTTCTAGCCGCAGCGATCGGAGCAAAGTACATTGTAAGCAGGTGCGTTCCCACCCTGCTCCTGGCCCAGTGCACACACAACGCTGGAGCTAGGCCAATCTCATACCCCTCTTCTTGGAATTTCCCATTATTGTTAACTTTCAAAACAGCCAAACACACAGAACCTTCACCTTGAATGCACCCCTGAGGTTTGCTTTTCCTAGAACTTCTTCTTTTTTTAATCCCCTGCAGGATCTTTCATGTCCCTCCCCCCTCCCCCCCCCCCAGGACCTAAGATAATCTTTGATAATCCTGGGGCAAAGAAGATAAAAAGGAAGGTAAGAAGGATGGTTAAAGGTGTGGAATGGCTTTTGTAGGGGGAAAGGCTCAGAAGATTAGGGCTCTTCAGCTTAGACCACTTTCAGACATCCCCCCTCCCCCCCACGCATATTCTGGCTGCCGGGATGTGTGTGTCTGTGTCTGTGTCTGTGTCTGTGTCTGTGTGTAGGGAATGCACAGCCAGGATATGCAAGGGGATCGGCAGGTCTGAAAGCATGGGCGGATTCACAGGGGGGACTCAGGAGGCTTCAGCCCCCCCATTTCATTGTGGCTTTCATTTTCATTGGTTTCAATGGAAAACACATTTTCGGCTGTAACTTTGTTGTTTTTCACTATATGTGGCTGAAACTTGGGATGCATATACCTCCAATAGAAGACATTAAGTGTACCAAATTTCACAAGGCTTGCATAAAGGAATCCAATTGTAGAAGCAATTGAATTATTTTATTTTGCAAAATTCTTCATATACATTCATATACATTCTTAGCTGTAACTTCTTTGCCTCATATCTAATGTAGATGAAACTTGGCAGGTTTACACCCCTTCTC
>QEPC01011928.1:875456-886971 GCA_003113815.1 Sphenodon punctatus | reverse complement strand
TAATCATCATCATCATCATCATCATCATCATAATAAATATTAACTAATAAAATATAATAATAATTATTATTATAATAATAATGATGATGATGATGATGATGATGATGGCCTGTTGAGCCCTTTTTGGAAGCAACCTAAACCGCCACTGTCAGAGATGGAAAGTGACTACACGGACCATTAGTCTGATCCCATATGGCATTTCTTATGTTTCCGATAGTGTTGTGCATTCGGGTTTCAATAAAACACAAATAAATGCAAAAAAAGATCTTATCGGGTACCCTATCCGAAACACAAACACTAGAACTGTATATTTGGGCTTCAAGCGAAACACAAATTTCCTGGAAAACATGGGAGCTGAGGTCTCAAATTGCACCCCACAAACTGAAGCATGTATCCAGCTCAGAGCCAAGCTGTTCTCTTACTTAGCCGCTTCCTTGTGGAGCTTGTATTGAGCCTTCCCCACCTGCAGGGGCCACTGCTGGGTATTTTCATACGTAATGGCTCTTGGAGCCATCATGCATTGATCCTGCCCGTGGTGAGAACCCTCACCATGGACAGGATCAGGCCCGGCAGTCAAACAAACATGCCAGCACCTGGGGCTGGGGAGGGGGCGAGGAGAGGGCGGTGGGATGTGCTGACGTGATCCACCCCCCTCCACCCCACCCCCCATGCTTCTCAACACAGCCCAGCCCACTCCTTGACAAATGGGTACAGCGGCCTATCAGGCCACTGTGCCCACCTGAAAAAGCTCCGGCCACTGGCCAGAGTTAGGTAGAGCAGACCATCAGACATGATGGCCCGCTCCACTATGGACTGGGGTTGTCTTCCCCGCACTATGGCAGGGCTAACTGGGATGCGCACTGGCAGGGAGCCCAGCGCACAACCTGGAGTTAGCCCTACCACGGACAGGGGTTACGTCTGCTCCCACCCACAGCAAACATCTGGTGGGCGGGAGCAGATGTGACACCACCATTGGTGGCCACGCCGGAGTTAGCATGGCCACCCATGGTAGCGTCACGTTTGAAAATACCCACTATCTCAGAACTACAGTCTTCAACACTGCAGCCAGTCCCAGCCCAGTGGTGACTAACTAGATAAGCCAGGGGGAAATGGTGAATCGTCAAGCCAGCAACCTCCTCCCAAGTGACACCCCTGAGCCAGCCACGTGTCCCGTTCCCCCTCCCCAAGCCCGTAACCTCCCTACCAAGCCAGCTGTATTCTCCACCTTCCCCCAAACTAGTGTCACCCTTTTTAAATTGGTAGCAGACTTAACAGCAATTTTAGCACATTTCCCCCCCTTATAGGTCTACGAAGCTGGCAGAGCCACGCCTGTGTCAAAATAACCCATACACATGGACCCATGTCCATTGTATTTTAGAGTTCTAAAGCACAAACACAAATGCAAATACTGACCCTGTGCACAGCCCTAATTTCTGGATAGCCAGAGAAGTACTTCAGGATACAGCTTGCATTGCACTTTTTCCTGTTTGGCATAACTGAGATAGAAGGGCAGGCTTTGGGTCCAGTAACAGAATATTTATCTGCTGATTTATATTGCAGTGATTCACCAAGTGCTAGGTGCTAGCCAAACGCACAGAAGACACGGTGTTCCTGGTCTGCATTTCTAAGCTTGATCTCTTTGTGCCATAGTCTGTCAAAGCAGCCTGTGTTTGTTCAGGAAGAGAAGTGCTGTGTACATGTAAAATACAGCTGTATTATTCCCTCCTTCCTGGGACGTGCCAAGGAGACCACCTGATCTCAGCTGTTAGCATTGCTTTATGAAACTCAGGCCCTTTTCACATGGGTGGCACACAAGCATGAACACTCAGAAATCTGGGTGTTCATGCATGGGTGAGTCTCGTTTGAACCGCGGCTGTGTGGGTGGGTATGCGTGCATGCACGCTCCCACATACACACCCATCTACGCCCATCCTCAAATCATGGAGGCACCAGACAAAACGGAGGTGCCCCCCGTGCGTGGGCGATGGGTAGTAGTGGGGAGAGGTCGGTGTGTGCCAGTGTGTGCCCAACAGAACTTCCCACCCACCCAGCGCACACAGACCACAGCACACACCAACCCCCTCCACCCTGCGGCCCATGTGAAAAGGGTCATACTCTCCGCAACAGAGGCATCCTTGGCCCCTGCTGAACCCGGAACTGCAAGGTCCTCTCGCTAGAACTTCTGGGAGCTCCTCCTAGTCACATTTAACAAAGGCAATCGCCTAATGGGTGGATAAACCCCAGATTATTTGGAATGGCCGGTATTAACCGCAGAGAGCAAATACCTGCCAATGTTTGATGGAACTAGGACCACTTCAGGCCATGCCTAATTTGCCTCAATGTGCATGTGCTTATGAAATGTTGTAATAGTCCACGGACTGACTTAGGGGCTAAACTGGGGGAAAAAGGATGCCTGAGTGAGAGGCTCGGCGTACACGTAGGTTGGGATGTGCCAGATCCGCAATGAGTCACAGCTCCTTCTCCTACTGGATGAATGAGATGTTAATGATCCCCTTTGCCTGCTGAACCTGGTACAAAGTTTACTTTGCTAGGGTGCCCGTTACTGTACCGATAGTCGACCCCCCTACGCCATGCCTTATCCCTACATGGACCAGAACCAGGGGCCAAAGCTACATGCACCATTCCTATTCCTACATGTAATTGCTATTCCTACATGTAGAAATTCCTATTCCTACGTGGGCCAGAACCAGGAACTGGGAAGGGGCTAAATAAAAGGGAGCTTCAGGCTGGATTTGACCCAGGGGCCGGATGTCCCCGAATCAATTCTCTTGATTCCCAGGCCTGTTGTCTGACCACTATTGAATCTTCCTCCTGAGTTTCCCTCCAGTTTAAGACCTTCCACTCCTTGCTAACCTGCCAGCTCCTCCACCTCCGTGTTTGAAAGACGTCGCTCCATAAATGGTCTCTTTCCCCCGTGAAGCTAAAGTTATCGGCCAGGCAGACGTCAGACTAGAGGCACGTCCGTTGTCTCCTGGCTTCTTGCTCTCCTTCCTGAAATAGGCCTTGGTTATCTTGACCCCCAACGTCAGCCTGTTTTCTTCATTCTCTCGCTGACCTTGTAGGTAGCGGGGCCGGGGCGCGGCTGCTCATCTGCTTGCCTTAATCCCACAGTTGAATTCCAAAGGTTATTACTTTTTGGGCCCTCTTGCTCAAGCAGGGGAGGTGATGACATGCAATAAAAGGATTACGGGGAAGCCCGGACAGACAGTTAAATTATCCATGCCTGGCTCTCAGCCCATGCCTGGGAGCCAGCGTCCCCGTGAGATGCAGATTTTCCTCAGTCGCTCCTTGCAGACGTGGGCAGGAAGAAACATTGCAACGGGTTTGGGAGATGTCACTCAAGTGAATGGCAAGATAATCATTTCGGAGAAAGTTGGAGGAAGGGACAACATTCTTTCCAAAAAAACACACACACACTGCGGGGGATGTCAGGTATCCCTTATTTTAAGGCAGGGGTGGGGGAACCTTTTCCCTCCCAGGGGCCACTTGGAAAATGAGTACAAATTCTAAGGGCCACATAGAAGTCGGGGGTGGAGTGCTACAGGGATGCGCTCAGGATAGGAAAGTCCAATTAATGGATCTATACCCTGGATCTTGGGTGCATGCCCTCATCTCTGCTCCCTTACCCAGAGCTCACTCTTTCGGTGCTTGGGGGTAGGAAATCATCCAGGGACCAAATCCAGGAACCTGAAAGGGGCCACATCAAAACTAGCTAAGGGCCACATTTGACCCCTGGGCCTGAGGTTCCCCATCCCCTGCTTTAAGGGATGCCCCTTATTTGAAGGAACGTCCCTTATTTCTAGGGCTCTAGGGTTGTTCTGGGCTTTGCCTAGAGATTCCGGGATTTGAACTGGCATCTCAGAACTCCACGGAAAGGCCCAGTTTCTCTGGATAGCCAGGGGCACCCCCAATTACCCAGAGTGGGGGAGAAGCCACACCAGAAAGGATGTGGGTCATAGGGACTTTCCCACCCTCACCCCTTTTTGACAGGACCCCACCCTTATGGAGTTTCAGGATGCCACAATGCTTTCTCAGGAGCAGGGTTATGTCAGAAAGAGGAGTGTCAGCCCCTTTGCCCCGCCTCCTTTCCAAGGTGGTTCCACCCCCTGCGGAGCAACATGATGCCACATAAGGGTGGGGTAATGTCGGAAAGGGGCGTGGCAGCTTTCTTCCCCATCCCACATAGACATGGCCCCGCCCTCTCCTGGAGGGAGGTGATCATCCTTTTGAACTTCCCTTATTTACATAATGAATGCCCCCCCTGTCCTGAACACTACAGCTCCGGGGACACAGAGCCAGCCTTAGAATTTGTAGGGCCGTAGGGAAAGATAAAACGCTGGGGGGCTAGTGACCCAGCTCCCTCCCCGCTACCCTACCACCTTGGAAGCTAGAGTTGGTTGTGTTTGAGAGCCCCTGGTGAAAACATGGGCCATTGCGAGGGTCCCGGGACCGGAAGTACCCAGTGGTAAGGCCAGCCCTGAGTGGACATCCCCTATTTCAGTCTCCTTCAGCTCTGAGACATCCTTTATTTTTAAAATACTTTACTGTAACCAAGCCAAGAACGTGTACCGGAGTTCTCGCATCCTCATGTATGTTGCATCCCTTGTCTCTCCCTCTGTTCCCCCTTCCCCGTCTCCCCTCCCCCTGTCTTTAGATTGTAAGCTCTTGGACAGGGACCATGTCTATCTTGGGGTTTTTTTGGAAAGCACCAGGTACATTTCTGGCACTATATAAATGCTTATTAATAATCATAATCGTAATCATAATCATAATCATAATCATAATCATAATCATAATCATAATCAAATTTGGATCTGGCAACCCTGGCCCGCACACACCTAAAATGTCCAGTCCAGTTGCTTCCTCCTTGGAGTTTGGTCAGGATGGAGCCACAACTAGGCCTTGTGGTTGCCATGGCAATCTCATCCTCAGAAGCATCATGCCCAAGGCCTAGTAGAGGTTGACGGCACTGAGGTCGTCCCAGAGCAGCCGCAGCATGTTATTCCCCACTAGGATGGCCACTGACCCATCCCCAGAATTCAGGATATGAGGGGAAAGCCGGCCTTGACATGCGACCAGTGCTCCCGGCTGGGGCAGTGCTTCCGGCACATTAGGGAAGGGGGAGCTACCTGTTCAAGGCGGGGTGTGCGTGGGTGGGCATGGGAAAGCCGCTCTCGATCAGAGCCAGCCTCCCTCCCTGTGCGCTTTGGGGATGCAGATCAAAGCTGCAGGTCTCCCCGGAGCCACTCCAGCCTCCATCCACCGCTGCCGCCTCCTTGTTCAAACAAGCCGGCCCGGCCAGGTGCCTTGGCCTCACCTGATCCACTCCGCCGTCCCCCTTTCCAGCTCCTCCTCCTCCCATGACGTCTGACCATGTGGTGCCACTGGGAAACTTACCAGAGCTTCTGCAAATTCAGTGCTGCCCGCTCGCCCAGGCCAAGCACAGTCTGGGCCAGTGGTGGCGGTGGGGGAAGAAGGAGGCAGCAGCGGGGGTGCGGGGTTTGAAAGTGGCAGCGTATGGAAAATACAGGGCAAAAATGCATAGGGAAAGGACAACAGACAAACCCTTCAAAAACAGGACCATCCTGTATAAAACACGACCAATGGCCACCCTACGGTATCCCCACCCAAGCCAGGCTCCACGTGCCCCTCTCTGAGCTGCTTCCCCTGGGCTGACCTTGGCCTGCATTGTTAGCTATGCTGCTTGATGGCCTGGCCTGCAGCTGTTGCAAAGGAAGTATGAGTGCAATGAGGAGGACGGCTCTTAGCAGCTTAGATCCTATAGGTAGGGTTGCTGCCTCTCTGGATTTTGCTCAGGAATTCTGGGATTTCACCCAGGATCTCCAGACTCTGATTTCTCCAGGTCCGCCAGGGGCACCTTGTCTGGTAATCCAAAGACGTCAGGGCTTCTGGGAGCGGCCATATCAGAAGGGGACTTTCCTGCTCCTGCCCTCCGGCGGGGTTACATCAGTTAGGTGTGTGGCATCCATTTTGCTCTGGAGGAAGGCCCAGAGAATCACCGTAGGGTGGCTAGATAGACAAATGTTAACAGGACACTTCTGAGAAATACAGGTTGCAGGGCTGCATCACAGGATTCCAGTGCAGCCCCACAACCTGTATTTCTCAGAACTAGGGGTGAAACGACAAGCAACAGCGACAGCTTTTTTTGTCGCTAATGGCCGATCCAACACCACCTTAATGACGCGGCAGCCCACGTTGAAACAGCGGCTGTTTGCTGCCGCTATCTGCTCAAGCATGTTTCCCTTTTCGACCCTTTTGAAAGGGCCAGAGACTCTCGAGGGACTTCTGGGAACTGTCATAAACTTGCCTGAACTGCTGTCACATTTCGGAAACTGTCGTAAAGTTCCGGGAACTGGCATAAACGTTATGGGGGAACCGTTGCAAATTGTCGTAAATGTCACTAAAACCATTGTAACTGTTGCAAATTACCGTGAACTGTCGTAAATTCCGCAAAGTGCCATAAACTGTCACAACTGCTGTAAAGTGCTGCAAATTTCTGTAAACGGTTGCAAATTGACGTGAAGAAGTGTCAATTGCCGCTGGTTGCCGTCGGACAAGCCAGCAGCACAAAGCAGAATGGCAAACAAATGCTGCCACTTCAGGCCTACATAAGTTTCCTGTAAAAACATTGTTTATCTGGCCAACCCTACCCATGGGGCCTTTTGATGGCACGGTGTAAGAAAACTCTAAGGCAGCGGTGGGGGATCTATTCCCTCTCGGGGACCACTTTGAAAATTAATACAAGCTCCAAAGGCCCCAGAGAAGTTGGGAACAGGGGTGTTTAAGGAATGTGAGCCGGAAAAAGGGGGTCCAGATCATGGATCTGTCCCTTCCCTTGGTGTGCATGTTCTTATCGCTGTTCCCTTACCCTGAGCTCAGTCTGTCAGTGTTTCGGGAATAGGAACCGGGTCCAGGGGAGGGGAGCAGATCCAGGAACTGGAAAGGGGCCATATAGAAAATAGCCATGGGCTGCATTTGACCTCTGGGGAGGGCTGCCACATTTCGCATTTTGACCCCGAGACTCCCATTTTGGCCTATGGGCGTCTCAGGGACAAATTGCCACCCTATTTCTTGGCCTGAGGTTCCCACAGAGCTCAAGGATGTGGCTAGTCTTGCCTAATGTCTAACGAAGGATCAGAACCAGACTAGAGTTGGTGTAGGATGAGAACCGGGAAAGTCAGATGGTCAAACCAGTCTGCAGGGCCAGGATGTGTGTGGATCAGAGGGTCAAAACCAGGAGTCGGTCCAAAGGAACAACCATATCAAGGAAAATTCCGGAACATGGAGTCCAGGTATCGAGCCAAAGGGCCCAGGGCTGAGGTCAGTCTGATAGCGGGGGAGGTAGGAAGGGGAAGGGAAAGGGGCAGAGACAGGTTTGCAAGAGCGCAGAGGACAGGAACTCTACAGGGTCTGGCATAGCTGAGCAGGCTTCTGGGTGAGGCAGAGCGGCACAGAGAACTAGGCCCCAGAGAGCCTGACAGAGCTCAAGGCGACCACTGCCAAGAAAGCCCATTGGCCCAGCCCGTGGCAGCCACCTCCTGCCACTCCTTTAGAAAGGCAGTCTGGGCCAATGAGGCGAGGCTGCGGAGGTTTATCAAGCCCAGCTGGGCGCGGTTTATCACGCCCAGCTGCAGTGGGGTGCGGCTGGTGAGTAAATCCTGACAGGGACCACGTTCGCACATCCCTAGCAGGCAACCTGACTGTACAGCTGATCACACTTTGCACGGTGCATCACGGCGAGAGCTACAACCATCAACAAGCAATGACACAAAGCTCTATTGTTAAAGCGGACCCGCCCTAGAATTAAAAATGCATATGTTATTTTGGGACTTCCTTATTATGTACACAGACGGACTGGTCTGGGAGTTTAGCTTCACCCGCTGGCCCTCCTGTCGCAGCAGGGGGGAGGGAGAGGTCTGGCTAGCTCTTCCCCTCAGGAATATCAAGCGGTGTCGTCCAGGATTTGATGGGGGAGATCCCTTGAAGGACTGGTCAACTGGCTTGGTGGTTTTGTCAACCTTCAGCTAAAGGGGAAACATAGGCGATTCATGGGGCAGGGAAGACACGGGGGCATGTGCCCCCCCCCCAATTTTCTGAACCCCTATAGAACCTTATAGAACTCCTTCCCTGCCCCCCACTATTGACAGTGACCAGTCACCTATTTTTAATTTATTTATTGTCACACTTTTATGCCACCCCCTCCTGCTTACGCATCTCGGGCGGCTAACAGCATTATAGAAACAAACATCGTAAAATATAAAACATTAAAATAACCCAAACAAACAATGAGGGGAAGGAAACTTGATTTTATCCCAGAGAACATTTCTCCTAACTGTGTGGTAGGCATCTGAGGTGACTGTGGTAACAAAAGTAGAGGCCCGTGGGAGCCCCTCCCACTTCAGAAGTAGGGTCACCTCGCAACCCCTCCAAGTTTTTCCCTGAGTCTATGGGTTTTAACCCATCAATGATGGGCTTTACGTGAAGCTCCAATTAGCGCAGACAGTCAAGGGGTGCCTGGATAACCCAAAGATACTGGGGCTTCAGGAGGCTTAGCTTAATCTAAGAGAAACAAAGGAGGGGAAACAAGAGAGAGGGGGACATAGAGAGAGACAGGGAGACAGGCACAAAGTCGAGCAGTTGCAAAGTGCACAGGCTCCGCCAGCAGCTTCATCCGTTGTCGGAGCCGCTTTAATTAATAACGTCCTTTCATTCACATGCTAAAATGAATGGACTCTCCAGATTCAGCCCATAGCCAGAAGCCAGTGGGACAGTTTTGAATGCAGACAGATCTAAGAGACTTCCTGATTCATCCCTGCCTTGCCTGTTGGCACTGTGAAACGAGCAGAGACCCAGAGGTCTAAAATGGCAGCCTTGCCCTTGAAGCAAGCCCATTGTACAACTGCATCATGTTGCCTCGTTATGCAGGAGCCAGATGTTTCTTAGCTGCTCTTCCAGCGATGGGCGCGTACCAGCCAGTGTACGTGGCATTCAGGAGACAATGAGACCGGCGGCGCCTGTGGAGGAACTACTCAGATCATGACAGAGTCTGTGTCCCAGCTTCCTTTCTTCGGTCAGCAGAATTATGTGGCTACTGGTGTATTAAATTATCATCATGGTTCCTAGTTTTCTCGCAAAAAAAATTTGGAAATTCTCTGAAAAAAGCCCCCGAAACTATCTGATTAAAATAAAAACACCAAAATCTGCATTTCCATTAAAATTCAAAAGTGTTTATTGCAAATTGTTTATTTTTTTGTGTGGCAATTTAATGCACTGATTGCCACTGCCACTCAAATAACAATAGGAAACAATATCCCACGCCAGCCAGCCCCACACGGACCCCCAAGTCTCTCCCTCTGCAGGTGGGTGGATGTGGTTTGCGGCTCCGACCCCCTCCTCCCTGCCAGGCCCGGCACAGACCCCCAACATACCTCAGCTTCACCAAAAGCCAGACGTGGCTGTCTTCTTCTCATACCAAATCCCTTCTCTCTGATGCAGATGCACACTGGAACCTCCACAGAGCTTCCGCCGCCTTTCAATTTCCACTGTTGCCAGGGAGCTTTTGCAGGCGGAAATTTCCCCCCCAAAAAAACCCTGGACTTCCTCGGGGAAAATGGGAATTTTGCATTTTTCTCTGATAAAACCACCTCGCTCCCCAGGTTCTTGACCAGCCCCTGTGGTCAGCTGGGGGCCACCCTCCTCCAAGTCCCCCATGTTTGTCAGGGGGCGACGATGGGAAGGGCATTCTCGGTAGCCGCTCTGTGGAACTCCCTCCCGGCCAATGTCCGCTTGTCCCTGGACCTCCTCAGTGTAAAACGTGGCTGTTTCGCCGGGCGTTTGGTGAGGGAGCAGGGTGAGGGGGGTGTGGGTTGAGTGGGGATTCTTCTTGTATTGCTGTTGTTTTCATGGGTTTTTGCTGATTTTTATTGTTATTTATTGTGGTTTACCTTTTTATGTAAGCCGCCTCGAGCGCCCTTTAGTGGGAGGGGTCAGTCTGCCTTGGGCTCCTGAGGCGGGAGGAGCTGCTGCCTGCTGGAGGAAAAGCATGTGGAGGCCGTTAAGCCTGCTGAGCCACGGAGGAAGGATTACCCCAAGGCTGGAAGGAACTGCAACTTTGCCCTCGCAGACGGCGTGGGAGACCCAGGTGGGGTTGTTCCGTTACAAGGGCTCGAGCTGAAGACCCCTCTTTTCACCAGGGCAGAGCAGAGGGTGGTGCCCCCTAGGGGGTGAACACAAAGAAGAGGGGGGTGGGGCAATAGGGGACCCACAATTCACCTGGACCCTGCAAATTCTATGCCTGCCTCTGGGATGGAGGGACGGAAACATTGCGGGGCCTGCCACAGCAAAGGCCTGATTGCCTGCCTGCTTAAGACATGATGGTGGGATTCCCAAAGAGCGGCTGCTTCCTGAACACGGATAACCATCAGGGCAAGGCTTCAGGAGCAGATGTTGAATATAGTCAGGCGCTAGACCATTGGTTCCCAAACTGTGGTCCGTGGACCCCTGGGGGTCCGCGACACACTCCCAGGGGGTCCGTGGGCCTCCTTGTTTGTCCTGCTTGGTTTTTTTGTTTGTTTGTTTGTTTTGTGTTGCTGAGCCACACAGCATGGTGACTGGGCTCGGTGTTGGCACGGCACTGACTCCAAGGTCAGGCACTGACACAAGCGGAAGAAGTTTTAAGGCACTTCTGCCCTCAGCAATCCCTTCAAAGCAGTGGGTTCAACAAACTAGCAGGTGCAGGCTGCAAGCGGACAGGGGTGCGAACTTTGCAGTGTGGCTTGCCTCACTCCCGGGAGGGGTGTCTGTTTGCAAGCCCAGCCCAACGAGCCTGGAGCTGCAGCGGGCAGTCTTGTGGGGGGAGAGACCGCTTCCCTCCCCCCTACTTAACCGGAGGAGCCAGCAGCAATCCAGAAAGTTGTACCGGCGAGGAGCCACATCCTCCTGGAGCCGGACCTGCTGCGGCTGCTGGGTTGGGCTGTGGGACATCAGCATCACCCGCCCGCCCTCCACCTCCCCAGCACCATGTGACTGCGGCAGAGCAGAGGAGGGCGCAGCTGGTGGGTTTTCGCTGTGAATCTCCCGTAGTTTTAGTCTGGGCTCGAAACTCTGGTGAGGCTGGAGCGTGGGAGGGAGCCAGGCGGCGGGCGGGTATGAAGGGGGGAAATTAACCTGGAGAAGGGATGGCTGGGGAGAAATCATACTGGGGTATGAAGGGGTGAAATAAACGTGGAGAAGGGATGGCTGTTGATCGGAGGGGAGTAAGAGGCTGGCAAACATTGGTGTTGGCTTGATCTTCTCTTCTGCATTGTCCTCTTAGGCCGTTTTCAGACGAGCGCGGCGGCGCCCGCGCTTGTTTTCAAAAAAGCCGGCAGCCCGTTCCACACGAGACGCTGCCGCCGAATACGCGCATGCGCGGCCGACGCGCATCCATTTCCGGCCGCGTATGACCAGCCTCGATCGCCGACCCGGTCAGTTC
>QEPC01011928.1:850585-860674 GCA_003113815.1 Sphenodon punctatus | reverse complement strand
CCCCCCCCCCCAATGTTCCCCCCTGCCCCAGGGCAGGGAGATTAGCAGGCTGCTACATGATGGGTAAGGTTGCCCAAGGCAGGGCAATGTGTGCCCAGGCCCTGTTTGCCCAGCCATGTGGGGAGCACCGCTGTGAGGCCTTGAGCAGCGGGTGCTCTCGCCGTTGTGCACGGCCACGTCACGGCTGGAGGTGCGATCTTGGTCGGACCAGGGGAGGGAGATGGAGCAGGGCAGGGCCACGCAGCTGCTCCCGCGGCTGGAGCTGCAGCCTGCTGTAGCTTCCCCGCGACCGTCTGCCCAGCTCCCCACGCTGGCCCCACTGTGGGGCAGTGGCGATTGCCCGCCACGAGGCTATGCAGGGATCGGGACTCCAAAGCCCGCCTGGCTACGCCTAGGGACCCGTTCATGAAGTTGAGAAGTTGCAGGGGCATGTGCTTAGCTTGGATACCGAGGAGGAGGGGGTTCCCGAATGACCACACGCAAGGGTCTGTGGGGATGAGGAGCTAGGGAGAGCCTGACGGAGGAGGTGGATTTTCAGGAGGGATTTGAAGGTTGGGAGGGAGCAGAATGAATGCGTTCAGGGAGCAGAGGTTGTCTTACATCTAGGGTGTTTTTAGACAAGCACCTTCCTACTCATCATGCATGTTGCAGGGCCGTATTGGTGCCCGATGCAGCCCAGCAACATGCCTGATGGGTGAGTGACGGGTGGGGAGGCGCTTGTCTAAAAAAACCCACAACCTACTAGATCCCCCTAAGACAGGAGGGACCGTGCCCCAAATCTGCCCCAGGGCTGTTGATTTCATTTAATTTGGCCTCTTTCCAATTCTTGAATCTGGCCCATAGTCCTGAGTCAGGACTAGTGTGAAAAGGAACATGGTATGATTTTGTACCCACAAAGATAATCTGCATATCCGTTCCCACTAATTCAATACTTTGTCGCCGCTGTGGAATTGGCAACGCCAGATCCAGGGACGTTGGGCAAAATGGTGGCGTTTCTCCTCCCCCTCCCCTGCCTTACCATAGCCATGTTTAGAACAAGGGAAATGTTACCATTCGCTTGGATACCAGGGAGGAGGGGGTGTTTAATCAAACATTAACATTTGATGCCTGATTAAACACAACGTCCCCTTTAGGATGTTAGTTTATCCCTGGCGCCCGTGTGTTGTGGGGCTGTGAGGAGCCTAAACGGCTAGGCTGGGGCACCCCCCACTTGAGGCTCTGCTCTCTTGTGCTTCTCACACTCGTGTTGGTGTTTAACGTGTCATTCATGCACCCCGTGGATCAGGGGAGAGGGATTCCCCTACACATGGGGCCCTGTGTGGTTTCACATTTCCCACTTGCCTGGATCCTGCTCTGGGAATTTATATTTCTTAATAACATGGAGTGAATGGTGCAGCTCAGATGCATTTCATCTTATTGAAAGTAGAAATTTTGATTCATGGGCTCTTATCTTTGGAAACAGCAGCTGAATGAGGAGCCAAGTCCAGCCTTTGCAGATCAGACTAAGCAAAACCATTGATGCTCTGGACTGGCTTGACTCTGTCCAAGACGTCCGATTTTTTGGGGGGGTGGCATTTTTTATTTTATTTATTTACATATTTATTTAAACTTATACACCGCCTTTCCCATGATGGCTCAGAGTAGCTTACAATCAATTAAAAAAACTCACTAAAACATTTTTAAAAAACCATTCCCCACCCCCCCAAAACCCTGCCCCTAAGACACAACCCCAAAAAAACCTTCCCTCCCCCCAGCCCCAACCACACACAGTCCCCCAACCAACCCCAATCCCTATCCCCACCTGCTAAGTGCCTTCAACATTTTTCACCACCTCCAGAAGATCTCAGGCTCGAGGAAACTTCTGGGCGATGGGCATTCCATAACACTGGGTGGTTTTACACACACATTTCTCCTGCATGTTTGCTGTTACATCCTGAACTTTCTGTGTGTCTAAAATCACTCACCCAGATCTTAAACATCCGGCTCTTTGAACTTCTGCACAGAACTTTTGTGTGTAAAAGGTTCTCCTGGTAAACTGCTTTGCTCCAGGCAGCTGTGGTTACTTGGTTTCCATGGCAGCCTGTCACATCTACAGCTGCGGCTACTTTAGGGCAGTGTTTGTGTGAAGCATGAATCTGGAACGTACTTGTGGACTTGTTGTAAACCCAAAAGATTGAAAAATACGGAACTTTAACGTGTGTGTAAAAATGCCCACTGAGGCAGCAGCCAAGGATGCCACCTTGCAAGTCTCCATCCCACAGACAAGAGTAACGAATGGAACCTGCAGGAAGGGGCTTCCGGCCGACCTCAGGCGCTGCAACGGAGCGTGGTAGGACAGGCATGGAAGTGTCCGGCCAAGGTGGTGCCCAAGAAGGCTCTGGGAGCTGCACAAACCTCTCCATGCTGCTGCCTCCTAAGGACAGGCCCAAGGGACAGAGACTTCCCTGGGACGTTTTTTGCTCCCGGCGAATCTGCACCCTCTCCCTGCCCTGGGGCTGGGATTTGTGTGGAGAGTGGGATGACGTGCCAAATGGAATTTGCCCAGGGCAGTAAAAGATACTGGGACAGAGGTTGGGGGGAACCTTTCTCCCTCCCGCAAACCCCTTTGAAAACTAGTACAAGCTCTGTGGCCTGGAGGTGGCGGGGTGTGTGCAAAGCCCAACCCACCCCCATGGCTAGATTTTATGGGTGGGGAATGCTAGTGCCTTAAGGCAGGAGTGGGGGACTGCCAGCTCAGGAGCCGAATATGGCTTGCAACCACTTTTAATTGGCCCTTTTCCAGTTCCTGGATCCGGCCCTTGGATCCAGTTTCCACTTCCAAACACTGAAAGATTGAGCTCGGGGTGATGGCGGCAGAGGGGAGGGCATGCACACAGGGCTAGGAGACAGATCCATGATCTGAACCCTTCCTCTTTCTGAGCCCACCCTGCCAGCATCCCCCCACCCCCAACTTCAATGTGAGCTTGTATTCGTTTCCAAAGCTAAAAGGAAGGAAAAGGTTCCCCTGGCTCAAAGAGAGTACTCAGGAGGGGGGGGGGGGGGGGGAGAAAAGGGAGGGTCCAGATTACGGATTTGTGCCAGGGATCCATCCCCCACTCCTTTTGGTGCATGCCTTCCTCTCTGCTCCCTTGCCCTCTTTCAGTGCTTGAGGGTCAGAACTGGAGCCGCAGGGCCGATCCAAGAATTGGAAAGAGGCCAATTTTTAATTATTATTTTTTTAAAGGCTATGGGGCAGATCTGTGTCTTAGGGTGTTTTTAGACAAGTGCCTCCCTGCCCGTCAGGTATAGGGGGCCAGAGACGCACATTTTAGAGGACACGTATGAGAAGCAGCCTGTCCTCTAAAAGGTGCATCTCTGGCCACCCTAGGCATATTGCAGGGCTGCATAGGGCCTGATGGGTGGGTGATGGGAGTAGGGTTGCCATAGAGGGCACTTATGAGAAACGCAGGTTGCCGGGCTGCACTGCCTCCAATGCAGCCCTGCAACCTGCATTTCTCATAACTGCCCTCTAAATATTTGCATCTATAGCCACCCTAGATGGGTGGGGGCTTGTCTAAAAACGCCCTAATGCCCCATTGTGGCTTTTCTCTCCCCCCCGCAGGCCGCCCCTGTGAGAAGCCCCCCCAAGCAGCCCGCGGGACACCTGCGTGTGTCTGGGGGAGAGAGACTGCAGGGACAAGAGCCAGTGGAAGATGGGTGGGAGGACCAAACGCCAGACAGGCATCTTCGGCAGCCAATGGCAGCTGGCGAATGAACCAGCCATTCAGGAAGCAGGCTCGGGAGGAAAAGACCAATCCCCTTGCCCCGACTCAGGCAGAGTTTGGAGTATTGAATGGTACCCGAGTCCCAGCGGCAGCCGGACTTGAGCAGGGGCAGCAGCCGGCGGCGCCGAGCGCATCAATGAACAAAGGCAGCAGCTGCTGCTGCAGCCGGCAGGGAGGCGCTCGGGCCGTTGCGCAAAGGCTTGGAGGGGCTCAGAGATCACGGCTGTTGCGGCGCTGGGGAGGACCGGACCGCAGGCAGAGGAAGTTCTAAGCTTCCCCGCTCCGGGAAACAGGGGGACCCGCACTCGGAGAGCCCCGGCAGCAGTTAGAGGACAAAGGAGGCAGGAGATCGGAGCTTTGGAGGCAATCCCGATCCCAGGGGCACCCGACAGCCCTGAGACCCCGCTCTGCTCTCCTCCATCCCGCCCAGGATCCCAGGGACTGGTTTTGCGGAGAGAAGGGCTCAAGAGGACACCATGCGCTCGGCAGTGCTGCTACAGCTGCTGGCTTGCTTGGTCTGCTGCAGGGGTAAGTGCCAGGCTCGCTCGGCGTGGGGCTGGGGGGGATTTGCAGCCACAGATTTTGGGAGGCTGGGGGATCTTGCAGGCATAGAGAGACCCCCACCCCACCGGGAGGCATCTGTGCGTCCTGGCTCCCCATGCCAGTGACTACGGGGCAGAGAAGTGGGCATAACATGGACAGCCTTGCCAGGCGAGAAGACTGGGCAGTGCCACTTTCTGCTCCATTCAGACCTTGGCTGGCAGCTAATCCCAGTAATTCATTTACTGCATGTGAGTGGACAACTATTGGCCTGACCAGGATTTGAACCAGAAGAGAGAGGTTCTTTAGTGCCTCCTCCAACTCATTATCCTGATTTATTATTTACTAAGTATTGTAATAGTCCCTGACACTGTCTATTAACTAAAGACAGGTCCCTGCCCCAAGGGGCTTACAGTCTAGATCTAAGGCTATATGGATGGGTAGTTTGGTAGCTATAGTGATTGCCTCAGAAGCCATGGGGTCAATCCTTTTCCCTTCCTGACCTTGACCTTGGACAAATCATGTAGTGCCTCAGTTTTTCCTCTGTGAAATGGGAGCTTGCAGGACCGCTCTCCCTTACGGGCATTATAAAAAGCAAGGCACTCGGGTACTAGGAAGGCGTGGGAGGGGGTTACATGTGTGTCTTAAGATTGAAGATGCTTTTGAATACCCTGCCCCGATCCTTAAAGCATATTTATTCCAAGAAGGGCTTTGAGAATCAGCCTTCCTCTCATGTTAATGGCGAGGAGGCCCTGTCCAGAGGGCATCAAGGGTTGGGTACTATGTCGGAGTGACAGCAGGGCAACGGGATAAAGCTCAAGATGGGCACGGAGGGGCAGCGGGCACGGGAGAAAAGCAAGTGGCAGCTGAAACCCAAAAAAATGCCTGTCTGTCTGTCTTGCCTGGTCAGTGTCACAAAACAGACACCTCTGTTGACACACGCTGAATAGGGAGAGACTTCTCAGACCTAAGTGGATATGACCCAGACAGACAGATTAATCGAGGCTTCCCTGTCTGCATAGTAAGAGCTTGCACCATTAGAATTCTCTCCATCCCAAAGCCCTTTACACCCTCATTCGAGCATGGCTACAGGAATCCCCTGGCCCTTCAGCTTGGATGCAGAAGGCTTCCAGAGCCGAGCACTGTGAAATAACCACGGTGTGTCAGTCCAGCCGCCGCAGCGGAGAAGTTTAAAACAGGCAGCTGAATACAGAGCTGGCAGGATGATGCAGCTTCAAAGACCTGGCTGGAGGAGTTCTTGTTACAACGATTACAGCAGGTTCTGACTCTTGGACTAAGCCAGGGGTGAGGAACCTTTTCCCGCCCAGTGGGCGCTTTGAAAATTAGCAGGGGCTGCACAGACATTGTGGGACAGGGGTGCGCTTAAAAAGAGACTGGTCCAGATCATGGCTCTCTATCCCCTCCCCCTGTCTGCAGGCCCTCATCTCTGCTCCCTTCTCCGGAGCTCAGTCCGTCTGTGCTTTTGAGTAGGAACTGGATGCAGGGGCCAGATATAGGAGCTGGAAAGGGGCCACATAAAATCTAGCCACAGGGCTGTAATTTGGTCCCAGGCCTGAGGTTTCCCACCCCAGGGCTAAGCGCAATGTAACTGGGGTTCCTAAACCAGGGGTCAGGAGGACCCCAGCTGGGATTGCTGCATTGCTAAACAGGATCCCGAAAAGATGGATCCTGTGTATTTAGATTTGATGATCATTTCTCATAAAATGTGGATTGATCTTCAAACAATTGATCTTCAAAGAATATGGTAACGGCATCAAAGGGTCTAAAATGAAGATGTTTTTTAATCCATGTACTTGTTGACATTCAGGTTCTCAAATCCTATTGTTTGTTTGTTAATTATAAATTTGACAGGTGTTTAAGATAACGCCCTTGAAAACAAAAACTGGAAAATATGCTTTGAAGTTGAAAAAAAAATCAACATGTTGTAGACCTTTAAAAAGCACGCAACTGTACCCCTCCATGCAAATTCCCAAAGTGTGGGGGCTGCAAGGATTTCTTTAGTCTCTCAGTGGGGTTGCAGCCGGATCAGGTTTGAGAGCCACTGAGGTTCCATGGTCCTAAGGAATATATAATCTGAGGATGTGATCCCAAAGCCAACGGGAGTCCTCAGTGGGTTTGGGATACAGCCCTAAATGAACAGAGGGTGGGAGAAGACACAACGGCACGGAGAGTTTAAGTGATTTGCCCAAGCTGAGATGGCAAGTTGGTGGCACAGCCAAGTACAGAATCCAGATTTTTCTAGTGAATGCTCTGTCTACCTGACCATCCTTCCTCTCAATTTAGACTGGTGCAAGCATAGTTAGGATTGGGCCTGATGACACGGACTTTTGCAAAGAGTAATACTTTTAGAGATTAAGGTTTGGAGACTGGGGTTCACAGGGGCATGGCAAGGTGGAAACTGGCCCTGGTGTGGAAGATGGAATGGGCCCCCTTCTGCGACCCTCCACTCCGAGGTGCACATGCATTTTACATGCGTGTGGGTCCCCCTCCTCCCCCCAGCTCATGGGCCCTGTCTGTCTGTCTGTCTGTCTGTCAAATGTTCCCCCCCCCCCGTGTGCTGCGGGAAAGAGGATGATTAAAGTTAGCAGAATCGTGTCTCGAGGATGCTTTTCAATGGGGCAGGGTCTGCTGTGACGCTGAGTGGCTTCCTTTGAAAAGTTCTCCGGGTGCTTGACCCTGGCGTCGGTGACGGCAGCATCGATGCCATTTCTCTGGCCGCGTTGCGAGTCTGGTAACGTCTCGTCGCAGGGATCGGAGCCAAAGCTGCGTTGAGCTGGAGGTGAAGCAGAGTTTCAGTTAAGAGCTGTGGCGGCGATGAGAAGGGCAGGTGCTGTTATGGCTTTAAATGATCCTATTCTCCCCTTCGTGCAAGCACATCCGTATTTTTAATGTTTTTATTTTATTTTTATCAAATGTTTATACCCCGCCTCTTCTGCTCACATCAGCTCGAGGCAGCTAACAATCAATAAAACACCAATACAAAATACAGTAATAAATAATTAATCAAACAATGCACCTCGTGCAATTAAAACTGGGGGGGAATAATCAAGCCCCTACCCCACCCCCATCTCCCTCACCAAATGCCTGGCGGAACAGCTGGGTCTTGCATTTTCCTCCTATACCCTAGAAGCATCTTGTCTCCTAGGCTGATACTGGTGTTTAAAGTGCACGTCTGTGGGTTAACCTGTGGGAAAGGATGCCCTTTTAACATTCGTTCATGTGGACAGGTTACCACCAGAGCAGCTGGGGCCCTGTGGTGGGGGAATGTGTGACCAGCACACTGGCCCTTTTCACACAGACACTCTAACCCTGGTAAAAGGGGGGTTACATTTTATTATCCACGTTGCAGGGCTGCAGGTGTGCTCTATGGGTGCCCTGCAACATGGATAATAAAATATAACACCCATTCTATCAGCGTTAGTGTCTGTGTGAAAAGGGCCGCTGACTCGCCCATTAGAAAGAGAAAAGTGTTATGTGATTCAGGGCGTGAAACTTCAGATTGGCCTCCAGGAGCCAAAAAAATAATAATAATGAAAAAATCAGTTGCCAGGCTTTATCTTGATGTTAAACTGTTCTTGCCCCACTACACCCCTGAACCAGTAGTCCCCAGCCTCGGTGGCTCCCAGGTGCCTGCGAACTTTGTGTCCTGAATTGTGATTCATTTGTGATGTTTCAGTTAAACCTAGCATCCCACTTCAGGGGCTGGTGCTGCCTGTGGGTCAGTCTGTTATGCACATATCATTACATTGCGTTCATTCATAGACCTATTGATGATGATTAATTAGTTGAGGGTCGATTAGTAATCAAATGTGAATTAATTCTTGATTATTGTTATTGCTAATAAATACATAAGAATACATTTTATTTGTGTAGTGCCCCTCTGCCAGGTGGCACCCGGAGCGCATCCTATTAACCCAATAAAACACCCTAACAATTTTAAAATCCATATAAAATCCTTTTAAAACCATTAAAGGGGGGGGAAGGTAAAAGGGGAGGCAAAAACACACAAAGGGAACCTGCTAAGGATCATTTAAAAGCACTTTGAGAACAACAACAAAAAAGGGTTTTCAGGGGCTTTTTTAAAGGGGAGAAGGGAGGAACTGATCCGGAACCTCTGGAGGGAGTGAATTCCGTACTGAAGGGCCTGCAAGGTCAAAGGTCAGGCCATCCACCAGTTTAAAGTATGATGGTGGCTTCCCAAACAGGGGGTGGCATCTGAGTGCAGATAGCGTGTTGAGCCCCCCCGTCCTGAATTGCTGTGGGCCCTTCCATAGACCCAGACTCCCTGTGGGTATTTTGTTCCACTCATGTTGTCAACTGAGACTTAACCACGAATCCCAAATCCCCACCCCGATACCTGGAGTCCATGAATAAACTCGAATTGCCCCTGCGACGCGGCCCCGCGTTGAGACTCCAATAGGATCCTGTGACCCCAGAGAACAACCAAGCCATGTAGACTACTGAACATCACCCTGCCCCCATGGGATCCTAATCCAATGTCTGGGGATCTCTGTGAGTGATAGCAAACGTGATGGGGGCCCACTATGACCCGCCGGCGCCAGAGACTTACCCTCACGCCGGTTTCCGGCACACCAGGCGTGGGCCCGCTGCTGTCCCAGTCTGGGTAGGGGGGCTGACCCAAATATGGTTCTCCGGAAGATCCCAGGTCCACAGCCCTGACCAAAGCAGGCCATTGCGGACCGGTGACCCCATCGCCTGCCAGGATTCGGGGGCCGCCATGGTTGTCTGTCATGGTGGAGGGCAGGGCGCTGAGGACACGCCATGGGCAGGGCCGCCATGCCGTTCCCCCTCTGGAGGAGTGGGAGAGGGCTTGCCGGCCAAGCCAGCCGGGTACCCGTTTGATCTGTGTCCTGACCTGACCCCGCCAGAGCATGTATTTTCACCCTGAGTTAAGAAATCCTGTAGCCACTTGTGGGTGTCTTCATGTTTTGGGGGGGCAGTTTGTGCTGCTCTTACCCCTGTGGGGTGAGCTGAAGCCAGTGAAGCTAGGCTACTTTGCACCATGCTGAAGATCTAACTCATTGAGCAGGAGCTCAGCAGCAAGGGAGCCATCACCAAGTATCTGGGAAGGGCAGCAGAATCTGTCCTTACTTCCCTAATAGATTATCGGAGACAGGTCCCTGCCCAGCGGACCTTACAATCGAAGGTGAACCTGGATGAGGGGAACACGTGGGGAGTGTAGTGCAAACCTTTCCAGCGTTTGGGCCGCTGTAACTGTTAGGGAACCCAGAAGTGGAGTCGGTGCTTCGATTTAAATCAAAGCGGTTACTTCACGCTGTTTGCCAGAACGTGCCGCCTGAGTTTATTCCCCCGCCCTCCTGTGCGCGATGAGCATTCGCTGTGGAAAGCAGGTGGAGGTGGCATTTACCCACAGGAGGCACCGGTCACACACATGGGTGTAGATATAACCGGGACAGGCAGTGCAGCTACGCCCTACGCACTCCTGTGCGCGCTCTCCGCTCTTCCTCTGTCCCCTCCCTCGCTCTCCCTCGCTTCTCCTGCTCGCCCAACCGCCTTCGTCCCTTCTCCCTCGCTGCCTCGCATGCCTGGAACTCCCTCCCTGCCAACATCCGCCTTGCCCCCTCCCTCCGCTCCTTCAAATCCCTCCTCAAGACCCACCTTTTCCTTGCTGCCTTTCCCAATGCCCTCTAGTCTTTCCCCTTGCTCTTACTGTCAGCCCTCCTCTGCTGACTGCTGCTACCGACCACCTTGTAACCAAGCCAAGTACACGCACCTGAGACTT
>QEPC01011928.1:768933-828509 GCA_003113815.1 Sphenodon punctatus | reverse complement strand
TGGATGTGAGGAATGGGGAGGTGGTACTGGGTGGGTTTTTTGGGGGGGTTGTTTGTATTTTAACGTTTTTATCTTTTATATGTTTCTATATATGTTTTTATAGGTTATGTTTATATTTTAGGTTGTAAGCCACCCTGAGCCTTTTCTGAGGGAAGGGGGACGGGGGGGGAGAGAGTTTAAATAAATAAAAGTAAATAAATAAATAGCTCACATCCTATTGGGTGCTCCCCGCTCAGCCTGTAATTCTGCACTGCCGGAGGCAATTTCTAGGTCAATTTGGTCAAGAGCCAAATTCCACGAAAATGGCATGATAACATTTCTAAGACGTCGGCATCTTCGGTTGTAAGCCACCCTGAGCCTTTTCTGAGGGAAGGGGGGGGGGGGGGGAAGAGAGTTTAAATAAATAAAAGTAAATAAATAAATAGCTCACATCCTATTGGGTGCTCCCCGCTCAGCCTGTAATTCTGCACTGCCGGAGGCAATTTCTAGGTCAATTTGGTCAAGAGCCAAATTCCACGAAAATGGCATGATAACATTTCTAAGACGTCGGCGGTTGCTTAAAGGCTTGTGGAGCTTAGCGGCTATGGTGTTGGTTTTGCCCCTGAGAGACTAGGGTTTGAAACCTGTTTTAGCCATAAACTCAGCAACTGGCATTGAAAAAGTCACTGTCTCTCAGACTCTGTTCCCCGCAGAAGTTGGCAACCCCCATTCATTTCTCTCCTCTCTCTGTTTGCTATTCCCTTCCTTCTAGTGGTGTCCCCCACATCTGAGAGACCTTAGTTACGCCACTGGCTCCCCATCTGTGAAATGGGCCAAATCATGATTTACCTCAGAGAGTTTTTGTGAGGGTGAACTGGGCAAGGAGTGTAAAGCCTTGGGGGGGTGGGGGGGCTAGAATGACGGGAACCGATTGTTCTTTGAGGCTGCTGAGGGTTGGACAAAAGGTCCTGCATTTAAACCAAAGGAGGAAAGATTTAGGCTCAATATCCGGAAGCACTTTCTAAACACAAGACTTTTTATCTCATGGTGGAAATGACCCAAGGTGCTTGTGGCGTCCCTGTTGTTCTGTAATAGTGTGATTCAGGCTTGTGTTACTGGAACTCTTGCCTGTCCTCAAACCCACCCCTCCAAGCTCTTTTGATCCATGTCTTCCTTTGCCTCCTGTGATACTCCTGTTGTAACGTTTGGGAGATAGGAAATCATGATGTTACTTATAGGGCATTCCTATGTGATTGGGGGCGGGGAGGTGTGTTTTTAACACTTCATAAAACCCTTGTCTAGTCAATTCATTTTTAAAACTGTGTTTAACACAATTGTACGCCAAACCTTGCCATGCATTAGCTAACCTGCATTAAAGATGTGCTTTTCCCTGTCATACGAGCAAGTCTGTAGGAATAGAGCAGGTTATTTGCTTTGGACTGGTCTTTAGACTATGAAGTTAAGCAACAGTGGTTTAGGTGAGCAATTGGATGGGAGACCTCTTAGAGACACGTAGCAGCTGCAGAAAGCAACTTTGAAAATGGGACAACTAAGGAATAGAATTCTATTCTGATCCATACACGTATTTCTGTGGTGCTGATCTCTAAAATGTCCTAGCTGCTTGGTCTTCCTAGGTGTCCGTTGGCAATTATGAAGTCCCTTCCCTTGGAAATTCGTCTAAGCCGGAGCCTGTTAAATATTCCGGAAACAATGTAACCTTTCTGCTTGGCTAGGCATTTGGCAGGCAGGGTTAGGATATAGAGGATTATTATTTTTTAAGGGTTTTACGTGCTTTTATATACTGTGAGCCACCCTGTGCCTTAAAAGAAGGGAAGGGTATAACTTTGAATAAACAAAGAAGTCTGTTGTTGTTGTTATGAATCATGTGCCTAGCCCTTTCAGTGTTCAGAGTGTTTTATAATCCTTAATTAGCTCACCCTCCCAAGTAAGCCGCCATTATTCCCATCTGAGGCTGAGAGAGAAAATGGGTGTCTTCTGACTGACACAGGACAGGCCACCCCTGGAGCTGCTCTGAGGGTGCCCCCCCCCCCATCTGCCCGCATCCAGCCCCGCCTCGATCGGTTTTAAAATCAGACCTGGTGGCTGCCACAGCCCATATCCACCGGCATGGCACCCACCTCCCCCAGAGCATAGAGTTGTGGACAGATCACATAAGAACATAAGAAGTGCCATACTGGGTCAGACCAATGATCCATCCAGCCCAGCATCCTGTCTCCGACAGCGGCCAATCACGGTGGCTTGGGAGAAGCACCCAACAGGTCACAATGGGGGATCCATTCCCTGTTGTTTCCCCCCCCAACTCCCGTAATGTTTCCAGATCCTGTCTGGCTAATAGCTGCTAATGGACCTATCTTCCAGAAACTTGTCCAAACCTCTGTTAAACTCAGCTATAGTACTGGCCCTTCCCACAGCCTCTGGCAGTAGATTCCACAACCCAATTATACGCTGAGTGAAAACATTTTTTGTTCTATTTGCTTTAAACCTGCCACCCATGAGTTTCATGGAGTGTCCCCTAGTTCTAGTACTAGCTCAGAGGGTAAATAACTGCTCCTTGTTTATTAGTTCCACCCCACTCATGATTTTATAGACCTCTGTGATAGCTCCTCTCAGACGTCTCTTCTCCAAACTGAAGAGCCCCAACCTACCAAGCCTCTCCTCATACGGGAGCCCTTCCATGCCCGTGATCATTTTTGTTGCCCTTCTCTGCACCTTTTCTAGTTCAGCTGTGTCTTTTTTGAGATGGGGTGACCAGAACTGCACACAATATTCCAGGTGCGGTCGCACCATTGATTTGTATAGAGGCATGATGCCATCCTCCGTTTTGTTCTCTATCCCCTTCTGAATAATTCCTAACGTTCTGTTTGTTTGTTTGTTTGACTGTTGCTGCTGCAGTAGAAAACGATGCTCTAGGCTGCCACCTGCAATCCTATGGGATTGCCGAGAGCAACCGCCCGCTGAGACCGGAGCTGCGGCGGCTGTCTACGGGGCAGATGGACAGCAGCTCCACCTCTGACCCGGTGCCCCAAGTTTGGGAGGCCAGCTCTGCTAGCTCTGGGATGTTCCGGATCACCGCAAGGCGGAGCTGGAGCTCTGCTTGCACATATGGTAGACCACCATTATATGGACGGGCCACCCAGGGGTGAGGCATCTGTGTACACCCAATGACTTGTCCAAGGCCACCTAGTGAGCTCATGGCCAAGATGGGATTTGAACTCTGGTCTCCCAAAGTCCAAGTCGTAAGAGCTGCAAGGCACCGTGCCATGCCCAAACTACCTACAGAAACCGGGCTCATAACAAAAATCTACCACCCGGAGTGACCGGGGCCAATCGGAGCACACTGATGCCTAAAATAACAAGGAACAATCCTATAAGACGTGTCTCAAACAACTGAGCCACAGTCGCACCGTGGGGGAAGGCCAAAATCCCTCCAAATCAACCGCCAATCTGATTAGAAGGAAAAGTCCAGTGGCAGGATTCGAACCCGTGACCACCCAAAGCAAGATTCACACCCCTAGGCCGTTTTTTTAGACGAGCGCACGACCCGCTCGCACATGGTTTCAAAAATACCGCGAGGTGGGATTGCACGAGGAGACGCCGCCGGGGAGCATTATTTTCCTGCCGTGAATTGACCGGGTCGGCGATCGAGGTAGGTAATTCGCAGCTGGGAAAGAATGCGTGTCCCCCCCTCCCATGCGCGTGATCCCCGGAGGCGTCTCGTGTAATCCCGCCTCGCGGTATTTTTGAAACCATGCGCGAGCGGGTCGCACACTCGTCTACGGCCCTAGACTAAGCAGCTACACTTCTTAATACATCAAGACCTTATTCAGTAGGCTACATTCATTGCCTCAGTTAATCGCTCTCTGCCTCAGTTTCACCATGTATAAATTGGAGAAAGACGTCAATTCGGTGGCATTCATTCATTCATTCATTCGTTCGTTCATCCACCCTTCCCCAAAGGCTCAGGAAGGCTTCCCAAAAATTCTAAATTACAATATAAAAACATTTTAAATAGAATCCTCCCCAAGACCCAACCCACTCCTGCCCTTCAACAACCTCCAGCCTACTCTCCCTCTCCTCCTGCCCCCAATTCAGTCACTGCTGCCAAAAGCCCGACGGTACAAAATGGTCTTACCTTGCCTCCGGAAGGCCACCAGGCTTGAACCCAGGTGGACCTCCCGGGGGAGGGAGTTCCACAGCAAAGGTACGAAAACTGAGAACGCCCTCATAGTCGAGACCCAGCGAAATATCGAAGTCTCCAGGAAGGTGCCCCGAGCCGATTGCAGAGGCACCTTCCTGGAGACTTCGGGGAGCCAGGCAATCCCTCAGATGGATGGGGCCTAGGCCATTTAGGCCTAGATTCAACCGAGCCAGATTCAAGGTGCTGGTGTTGATTTATAAAGCCCTATACGGTCTGGGCCCCTCATACCTTGGGGACCGCCTCGCCTTCCGCACCCCAGGGCGACCCCTGTGGTCTGCCAGGGACGCCTTCCTGGAGGGCCCCCATAGAAAGCCACAATGGAGAGGGCGTTCTCGGTGGCCGGGCCGTGGCTCTGGAACACCCTCCCAGAGGAAGCTCGCCTTGTTAACAGGAGACCCCCTCCCACCATGACTATTGGGGGGTGGGTATCCCAATATCCACCGTTCCTTAAATTTTGGAGGGAATGAGCTTAATGACTTAAACCGGGGTCTCCACATGTTCAAAAGGATCAAGATGAGGACAATACGCGCTACAGGCAGTTTATGTACCCTCCCCAAATAGAAAGAGAGAGAGACAGGTGTCCCAAAACAACAAGTTTATTATTATATAAAACAGAAACACAGCCCCGGTCTGGCTGGTGGGATTTAAAAGGGGGAAAACACAAGTGGCTTGCGGGGAGTATGGTAGGAGAAGGAGGGGGGGCAGGGGTCCAGTGTTGGCTCAGCGATGGAGAGCGAGAGAATGTGAACGAGGGGGGGAGAGAGAGAGGGGGCTTCCCAGTTGAGACAGGACAGGCGGCCCACGGATCCAGCGGAGTTCGGGGGATGGAGGAAGGAGAAGGGGCAGACCAAAGTCTGGGAGATCCATTAGCTCAGACACATGCAGGAGAGACTTGCATGTATCTGGGGTCCAAGGTTTCACAAAACGTGATGGGAAAACCAGGGGCAGTTAAAGGGTGCTGGACAAAGGAGTTTGGGAGACTACAATGGGTAGTTGGGGGTGTACAATGGGCTAACGAGGGGAGAAGTCACAACTATTACTTCCATCACAAAGGTGACTCCAAGGTACGCAAAAGATATCTTTGACACACAGGGAAACTGTAAACAAAAAGTGGAGGGAGGGAAGGAAGGGCTAATGATAGACGTTCAGGATAAAAACCAGGGGCAGTTAAAGGGTGCTGGACAAAGGAGTTTGGGAGGCTAAATTGGGCCATTTGGGGATGCACAATGGGCTAACGAGGGGTGAAACCTAGACTTTTACTTCCATGAGAAAGGAGCCGAGATGCTCCGCACAAGATATCTTAGAAACGGTGGTCAGCCATAAAAACGAATCGCTTACAGGTAAACATGGGAGAGGAGGAAGGAGCTAACGACTGGCTCCTGTAACACACAAGACACACCTGGTCTCTAATGTCTGCTTGACACAGGGGATCCCTAGTCTCGCTGGCATGGGGGATGTTACTGAGCTACGTCATGTCCCTGAGGCTATGATCAATAGAAAACACACCCTTCTCCTAATGGCTCCATTCTTACTTTGTGTGTCTTCCCTTTATTCTCTCTTCCAAGCTGAAAACTGGTATTTTACATGAGTGAGTTAGTGATCCTGGCACCAGGCCCGATCCTTACTTTTGCTTTACTTTTCTCCTGCACCCCCCCCCCTTTTTGCTTGTGCACCTCGTATGGGGAGGCTTCCCTGTCAAACCTCTATCCCCATGTTCTCCGGCCTCCATTGGTCCCTGGGGGCTGTTTGCATGCCCTTTCTCTCAGGTCCCTTGGCCTCAGTTTACATAGCAGGAGTGGGGGGGGGTGCTACCCATTTTTGTGGAATTTAGGGGTCCATTCTTATCAGCCTGGCCCCGGGTCTGATGGCTTTTTGCCGAACCTGTAAGATCTGACTGTTCGCCCAGGCCTTCGGAGGAGAGGGGGGGAATTTTGGGGGGGAGGGGGGTAGTTTTAATTATTTACATTGATGATGATTTATGTATTTTATTATTATTTTAACCTGTGAGCTGCCCCGGGATGCTGTAGGTATGAGGGGGCGGCCAATAAATATAAAGAAATAAAATAAATAATAAAGGTCATCACGAGCACCTTGAATTGGGTCCGGAAGAGTATCAGCAGCCGGTGCGGCGAACGGAGCACCGGTGTTAGGTGCTCGCGGCGACGCGTCCCCGGAAGGAGGCAAGCCACCGCATTCTGCACCAGCTGCAGCCTCTGAACTGTCAGCCCCCCGTAGAGCGCCTTGCAGTAGTCTAGCCTCGAGGTGATGAAAGCATTGGGCGACAGTGGCCAGACGCCACCGCGACCTGGCAATCCAGGCGCGGTAAAGAATCCAGACGCACTCGGAGGCTGCGAACCGGATCAACCAGAGGGGGCCAGACCTCCTCAATAAGAGGAGTCCCAATCTCCCCTCCAGGGTACAAGACCGGCCAACCATCATCACCTCCGTTTTGTCTGGATTCAGCTTCGGTCAACTGGCCTCCATCCAGTCCCCCACCGCAGCCAGGCAACGGGTGAGCACGGAGACTGCCAGACCTTGGTCAGATGAAAAGGAGAGGTAGAGCGGGGTGTCATCCGCCTACTCTGTTGTGAGGTTTAACCTATTGGTGTAGAAGTGAATCCGGACCCTCTAATTTGAGGTACTCTATAGCCACGTGTTTAAGAGTAGAAAATTACTGTCAATGCACCCTGCACTCCTGAGTCACTGCACGGTCCTCAAAGAGCAGATTGGCTTCATCCGGTGAGTTCACCGTGAGTGGAGCAAAAACTGTGCTTTACCTCGTGTGTGTTGTGGTTTTTTTTTGTTATTCTCTCCCCTCTCCACCCCCGAGATCTGAGTGCCAGAATCTCGCCCTGCCCGCTGATCCAAAATATTGTTCCGCGCGCTCTCTCCCGCACACGCTACATTCTGTCTAGCTTCCATGAACGTATTGCCACCCACGCTGCGGTGACTAACAAGACAGCAAACAAAGGGGAAGAGACTTGTGTGAGTGCACACGCGTGGCTGCGAGAGTGAGGGGGAAGTGTTACTCAGACTCCCTTGGCTGCTTCTCAATCGAGATGAGTGCTTCTGGGCATCACTGGGATTCCTGATTGGGACCCACCATCTGCTCCCAGTTCAAGGAAAGATATGCCAACACGTGTGTGTGTGTGTTTGAGAGAGAGTGTTGCTTTGTGTGATTCAGCGAGGAACCTTCCTTTTATACGGAAGTCCTATGGCGTAATGAAGTTTTTCAATTGCTTTTTAAAAAGCTTGGAGAAGAGACAGAGGGGATATGATAGGAGTCGCTAAAAAATAAACAGGGAGTTAAATGCACAATTAACTTGTGGAACTTGTTGCCAGAGAAAGCGGTCAAGGCCTGTAGCAAAGCTGGTTTTTTTAAAAAGGGTTGGATAAGTTCTTGGAGGATAGGTCCATTAGCTGGGAGTGAACAGCAGGGAAAGGATTGCCCTGTTATGACCTGTTGGGTACTTCTCCCAAGTGACTGAGATCGGCCACTATCAGAGACAGGATGCTGGGCTCGATGGACCATTGGCTGCCTCAATATGGCACTACTTTTGAGGGGACTTGCTGTGTTGATTCCAAAGAGGAGAAATGCAAGAGGCAGTGTCACTAAAGTGATACCTTTTTAATTTACTTATTTTTATCAAAGGGCTCGCGGTAATTTGAAATCTTGCACACACTGATGAAAGAATATCCCATAAATGCTATCATACCGCCTTTTGTCTCTCTCCAGACTTTTTGAAATAGATTTTTTTTTATATTATTATAGTATGCTCAGTATATGAAGTGCTTTACGATTCTTATCAAGATCATCCTCACAGCAACCCTGTGACGTAGGTCATTATTATTCCCATTTTATAGATGGGGAAAACTGAGGCTAATAGCGAATGACTTGCTCAAGGCCACCCAGTGAGCTCACAGCTTAGATAGGATTTGAATTCTGGTCTCGCACCTTATCCACTAAGTTTACACTGGCTCATTCTAGTGGGAAATTCTATCCCTGCTGTACAATTCCCTAGGGTGGCTTATACAGTAATTAACGAATTAAGTGGAAATAACAACTATCTAAAGTCGAGCTGAAAGTAAATCTGTGGTGAATTCTGTGTTCTGCGTTGATTTAGGATCAATGAAGCGCCCTATGAACCAATCTCCATTTCTCACTTCATTTCCTGATACAAATACCTGTTTTGGTTATTTGGGGTTCAGGGATTTTAGTTACTTTGTTCTGGCAGTTTTAGCGCTCACCGTGGCCGCCGAAATGAAGTGACCGGAATGCAGAAATAACTGAACCCAAAATCTCTGTCCATGTGTACCCTCCCAAGCCTCTCAAGGGCGGAGACCGGTCTCTAAAGATGACCATTCAGCACCGGACACATTGCTCATGCCGTCTAAATTATGATAATTAAAATACTCAAACCACCAAAGCCGTTGAACCAATTTTCTTCTGTTCCTGGATCTGGCCTCTGGATCCAATCCCTCCCCTCAAGCACTGAAAGAGCGAGCTTAAGCGAAAGGAGTAGAAATGAGGGTGTACGCTCAAGGCTAGGTGATGGATCCATGGCATGGGGTAAAAACAGATGTGTGGGCCAGTGGGACTGCTCCCCAGGGCGGAAAATCACGGGAGACACGGCCCAGGTCAGGTCACCAAACTGTTCCCAGCGCCCACATGGCCCGGGGGTGGGGGGGACAGATGTCTGGGTGGCTGGCCCTGCCTCCGCCCCCCCACCATGATGGGCAGCCATGGCAGCCAATGACAGACAGCCATCACGGCGGCCATATGCCGGAGCACAACAGACGTGCTAACCCACTGTGCCTCACAATTTTCCACCCCGGGGCAGCTTGGAGAGCAGTTTGGTCTGGCCAAGCAGGTCTTCGCCTGGGCTGTGACCTCAAAGATTTGCCGAGGTCACAGCCTGGGCTAGCTGCCAACACGGACCCCGGGGTAATCCCGGGCCAACCTCTGGCGGCACCTGGCTGCAGGGGGTCAAAGCAGGCCAAGGTCATGTCTGTTTTTAGTTCACCCCTAGATCTAGGAACTGGACTAGATCTGAAAGGAATAACCACTTCTGGTACCTGAATCAAAACGAATCTATTAGGTACTTTTCAGTACCTGAAACGGTTTTCAATCAGGTCCACGAAATACCGACAACTGGTAGATTTCATCTTGGATTTGGGGAATGTTTGGGAGTATTATTTCAGGGATTTGGGGGGTGATTCCAGGTACTCAAAAACCCAGTAACCAAAATATCGTATTTTTTTTCAAGTACTCGCTGGGTATTTGTGTACTGATTCGGCATCCAAAAAGGTGGGTATTCATCACAGATACCGGATCAGGTATCCATTTCTGCTCTGCTCTGGACCCTTCCCTTCTTTCCCCCCTCCTGAGCACACACCTCAAGAGCTCCTTCTCCCAACTCCTATCCAGCCTGGGAGGAGCTTGACCTATGTTTAATTCCCAGGAGGGAAAATATTCCCCACCTGTGCACATTATAGTCTCATCCTTCAAGGCCTTTCTGAGCTCAGACCTTCCCACCTAAGCCTCCATGAGTGCACTTCCTCCCTCCAGCTGACACAGCAAGACATCATTACATCTTCCAGCCACAACCACCAGAGCGTTGTCATTAAAGCCAGGGGGATGTCACACAATGTGGCATGTACAATAAAAGGGTCTCCTCCTCCTCCGCTGTGGGAGAAATGTTTTCATCGTGCATTCAGCTGCTCACGGCAGGCAGTCCTCTCCTCCTTGATGATTGCTCCTTGATGACTACCCTTTGCAATAATAGCTGGATCGGTTCTGGAGTCACCCTCCAAATAGGGAGCTACTACAGCTGTTATTGTCTCGATGCAGAATCTGGCTGGTGTTCTTCCATCAAGTGTGTTGTCCAGGGCCTATGAGAGGGAGGCCCCCAAGCTCAGGGGGACCCCCCCCCAAAAAACCCTGAGAATTTTCTTTTATAATAGAAATTAAAATATTATTAATTATATTTATTATTATTATTATTATTATTATTATTTTATTATATAGCACAAGCAATGTACCTGGTGCTGTACAATTGTAAATTAGAGACGTATCCCTGCCTCAAGGGGCTTAAAATATATAGAAAAGACACGGGAGTGGAGAGAAGGGAGACATTTTACAAAGTTGAGAAGTCACAGGGGCACGTGCTTAAGGCTGCCCTTGCTGACTGTTTGGAAGTTGCAAGCTGTCCTCTGTCGGGGGCAGATTGCTGGGAGACCATTACACCGGCGCGCCAATGTCTCACAGGCTGCCAATAACTTTCCAAGCTAAATAAAATAAAATAAAAAATTAAAGATGCTGGTTTTGACCTATAAAGCCCTAAATGGCTTAGGGTTCAACTATCTGAAAGATCACCTTTCCCCTCCTGATCCGTTGTGGCCAGGAGGGGCCGTCTTGCAGGTACCCTGTGTCCATGAAGTTTCCACAACAAGGGCACACAAAGAGGTGTTCTCAGTGACTGCCCAACAATTATGGAACTCCCTCCCCTTGGAGATTCATCTAAGCCTTCTGAAAATGTTGCAAAAACTTTCTGTTCAGCAGGCAAGGATAGGGTTGGGTGGGTGGAAGGGGAGGATAAGGGAAAAGGTTGTGGGGCTCAAGGAGATTTTTTTCTTCGTAAGCTGTTTTTACTGGTTGTAACAAGCCGCCCTGAACCTTAATAGGAAGGTTGGCATATAAATTTGAATAAATAAATAAATTAACATAGTTACAAAGAAGAAGGAGAGCCTGAATGAAGGATGGAAGCGGGAACTATAGAAAGAGTAGAATAATAATTGGAAGCAACACAACGTGGGAATGAAGAAGCTGGATGATCTCTCGGAATTTATTTCAACACTTCTGAATTCAACTCAACTCTGTTCAACGGCAACCCCTTCTGGCTCTCCTGGGAGCCCCCCTCCCTTGTGCGCTCTCTACGCTTGGAGGCGTGCGGCTACTGTGGAGTGGATACAGACTCCCATGTTCGTTACGTCTTCCCCGTTGGTGGCAATGGGTAAGACAGAGCGATCACAGGCCCCTCGGTCTAGAGTTAGAGACGGTTTCCCATGGAAGCTAGAAAGGATCAGGAAGTGTATAATAAACCGAGGGACGTCAAGGTTAGAATCATAGAATCAAGAGTTGGAAGGGACCTAGGTGGTCTAGTCCAGTCCAGCCTCCTCCTCAATGCAGGAAATCCACAGCTACAGCATTCCTGCCAGATGGCCGTCCAGCCTCTGTTTGTTTGAAAACCACTAGGGAAGGCGAGCCCCCCCCCACCGCCCTAGGCAGCCTGTCCCACTGTCAAACAGCTCTTACCATCAGGAATTGCTGATGTTTAACAGAAATCTGCTTTCTTGTAATTTGCGCCCGTTATCGCTAGTCCTTTCCTCCGAGCTGGGAGCGCCTGCGGGTACCACCGGCTAATCCTGTCCATACGACAAGGGCTCGCAAAGGGGCATTGGCAGGTGCTGCCCTAGTGCTGCGGAACACCCTCTCCCCCGGAGATCCTCCAGAGCCGGAGCCTATCCCAGGAGCGGTGTCCAATGTTTCTTTTCGGCAGGCGCAGATAGAGGTTGGATGGGTGGGCCTTGTGGGTGAGGGTAGGGATTTTTAGGCGATTTTATTGTATTTTTATTATTTTTCTTGTGTTTTTGTTGCTAGCCCCCCTGAGCCTTCAGGGAAGGGTGGGGTGGGATATATGTTTAAATAAATAAATAAAATGAATAAATGCAGAAAAATAACGTATGTTTCCCAGAATCCCAGTTCCCTTATGTGTGGGGAAACTCAGGCCCGGGGGGGGGGGGGTGTAAATGTGGCCTGTGACATGGTTCTGATTTGGCCCCTTTCTAGTTCCTGGATCTGGCTCCTGGATTCAGCTCGTCCCTCCAAGCGCTGAACAGCTGAGCCCAGGGGAAGGGAGCCGAGAGGAGGGCATTGCGCACAAGGAGAGGGGACAGATCCACAGCACAAAGCCACGATCTGGACCCTCCTTTTTCTTGAGTGCATCCTTTAAACACCCTGCCCCCAGCTTCTCTGCAGCCCTCGGAGCTTGTACTAGTTTTCAGAGCAGCTCCCAGGCTGGAAAAGGTTCCTCACCTCTGGTGGAGAGACTATTACTACTATTATTTATTAATATAGCACCACCAATGTGCCTGGCACCGGACAGTCATTCATGAGAGAGAGGCAGGTCTCTGCCCCAGGGGGCTACAATCTAGCTTGGACAAGGGAGGGGCAGATAAGAGAGAAGGGGGACATACAAAGAGACATGGATCCATTCATGAAGTGGAGCAGTCGCAGGCACACTTGCTTGGTTTAATTAGAGGGGAGACGGGGACTCTGAACGACAGGACGGTAGAGCAGTCTCTGGGGGTGAGGAGCTAGAGAAAGCCGGACAGAAGAGACAGGTAGATGGTTTGTCCCTCGGTACCCAACTAAGTACTTGATCTGAGTATAGACCAGGGCCAGCCTCTCTTAGGATTTTAGTGCCCCATGGCACCTCCACCTAGACAGCTCTGGAGTGACTAGGTGGGCTTGGGCTGAGAACAGAAGTCCCCCCCCCTCCCCCCCAAATCTGCTGCCTCCCAAAATATGCCACGCTAGGTAGGTGCCTATGTTGCCTGTCCCTCAGTCTTGCCCTGCCCCTCTGCCCACAGCTTTCCTTACACTGATCTGGTCGGAAACGGCGATGGTCTGATTATCTAACCCACGTCACTTAAGAAAGCAAACTCGCCTGGCTCCGAGAGCCAACCTTCAGCTTAGGCTAATCCATTTTGAGCATGACTGACTCCAGTTTTCGCAAGCTAAGCAGGGCTGGCTGGGTACACGGAAAGGAAGCCAGCAGGAAAGCCCAGCCTGCAGCAGTGCTAGCGGTTCAATAGGTGGAGTTTCTGCATAGAAGAAACCTCCTGCGGATTTATTTAAGTTAACTTATTTATCTAGGTTTCTAACCTGCCCTTCCTCAAACGCTTAGGGTGGGTCTTATAGAAAGCATACAAAATAGGCATCAAGGACATTGACAAATTGGAGCGGGTTCAAAAGAGAATGACACAGACGATCAAGGCTCTGGAAAGTCAGTCTTATGGAGGAAAGGTTGAAGGCACTGAGTATGTTTAGTCTAGCAAAGAGAAGATTAAGGGGAGACATGACTGCAGCCTTCAAATACCTAAAAGCCTGCCAGAAACAAAGATATTGAGCTGTTTTGTATGGTTACAGAGGGAAATAATGAGCTCAAGTTAGGTGAAATTTCTGTTAGATATCAGGAAACAAAATCCTCCTGGTAAGAGCTGTTGAATGGAACAAGCAGCCTCGAGAGGCCATAGGCGCTTTGTCGCTGGAGGGCAGCCATCTGTCAGGGATGTTGCTGCTGGAGTCATCCTGTATCCAAGCAGGGGGCTGGACCACATCACCATCAATGTCCCTTCCAACTCCGACGTGCTGTGATTTTATGACTCCCTTAAAAAATATATACGGTATGAAAATACAGAATATTAAACTTCCTAAAACCAACTCCCCAAACCCTATCCCCACTGCTAAACCCCTGGGGAAATAGCTAGGTCTTACAGTGCCTCCAGGGGCAGGGAGTTCCAGATCTGTAGAGTAGCCACCGTGAGCACTTCTTAGCACGCCCTTGCTGTACGGACATGGCGCAGGGACGGAACTTGCAAGAGGGCTTTCTCAGGTGACCTTAGGGATCACGGTGGAAGGTAGGGAGGAGACAGTCTCTTAGATATGTAGCATGTTGCTGGAGGTGCTTGCTTCCAGCTAGGACAGGACAGTGCTACTCGGGACCAGTAAAGATCCCAAGAGAAGGAATCTTAGTTTTGCTCCAGTTCCAAAAAGTACAATTACATCCCGTGTCCCAGAGCCCCAATCTAAGGCCCATTCTGTTCTATATATTAATAGTCAGTTGACTTCACTGTATTATTTATTTATTCAAATTTATATACTGCCCTTCCCATTCAGTCTCAGGGCAGCTTATAACCAATAAAAACATGTTTTAAAATCCCCTTAATCCCCCCCCATCCCTTTCCCCACCCAACCTTATCCCTGCCTGCCAAACACCTGGTCAAGCAGGAAGGTCTTACGTTGTTTCCAGAAGACAAACAAGCTCAGGCTTAGATGAATCCCCAAGAGGAGGGAGTTCCATAATCGTGAGACGGCCCCGGGAACAACATCTCTGCGTGTCCTTGTTGTAGAAACTTCACGGGCAGATGGTACCTGCAAGTCTGCAAGAGGGCTCTCCCAGCTGACGTCAGAAGTCCTGACAGGGCATGACAGAAGAGACGTCTTTCAGCTACTTGAGGCCCAAGCCATTTAGGGCTTTATAGATCAAAACCAGCACCTTGAATTTCTCATTAAGTTATTCTAATAAGGATTATATCTAGCGTTAATATCAGGGTAGAAGAACATTACTCCCAAGAAGCTCCATGGGCCGCATCGGAGTTGGGGGTAGAGGTGTGCTCAGGATGGGAGGAAGAAGGGGAGGTTCCCAATCTTTCGGCACTTTCCGACAAGACTGAATGCGCAGCTTTGCGGGATTCTCAGAGAGTCCAATGCGCAGTTCCGGCTCGTGGGAAGGGTGGAAGTGTGGAACCTTCCCGGCAAAAATACACGTCCGGAAGAGTAGGGTTTCACTACCCTGCCGGACGCACATGTTTGCTGGCAAAGATCTGCCCTTCCCACAAGACAGAAGCTGCGCGTCATTTGACTCCTGAATTGCCCTGTGGAGCCACAGGCTTCGCATTTTGTCTCGTCGGAAAGTGCCCACCGATCTGTGCCAGGGATCTCTCTCCTCTCCTTGAGTGCAGGCCCTCCTCATTGCTCCCTTCTCGTGAGCTCGCCCTTTCAATGCTTGAGGGGAGGGATTGGATCTTTGGGCAGAAACTGGAAAGGGACCAAACAAAAAAACCCAAAACAGGTGCAGGGCAAATTTGGCCGCCAGGTCGCAGGATTCCCATCTCTGCGTTATCCGAATGGCCGAGATTATTTCCTTTGCCCGTTGAGTTTTCCTCTCGGCATTGCTACCTTGGGGAGGAGCCACCGTTTTGCCAGCGCCCCGCCTCAGCAGCCCCGGCACAAGCAATCCTAGTCCTAACGGGCCTAGTAAAAACAAATCCAGGTTTCTGGAGCCAAAAAAACAATTGCTGTTGAGAAGCTGGCTTGAGAACCTTAGTTAATGAGAAATAGTTCTGGGACAGCCATGTGAAAAGAATGCGAGCTATTTTTGCTTTGTATTTGTGTGCGAGCGGAGCAGAAGGAATAGGATTTCGGCAGGGCCGTTTTGTTTTCCCTAAGACTGCTTTGTTTTCACCCCAGTCCTCGATTTGTGTTTGTTCTGTGTGTGTGGCGGGCTAGCCTCCGTGGGATCAAGAAGAGGGGGGGCTGCCACGATTCAAAGCCGTAAGCTGATTTCCTCCCAGACGCTTAGGCGTTGAGGAAGAGGCTGAGAAGATTGCCCAGCTGGCTTTTATTTTATTTTTTTTAATTCAAGAGGGTTCCTCCCGCTCGCTCTCAACATCTGAGGGCAGTGGCTTAGAGGGGTCTCTGGCCCAGAGAACCAGCATCCAAAGGTAATGAGAGCTCGGAGACAAAAGGGGGGCTTGTTATCAGCTGCTGCACAACTGGAGAAGGGTCCATGGAGCCTAATTGGATACAAGCACGTTTCTGCTGTGTTTGCTTCTCTTAGGAGTATTATTATTTTTGTGTGTGCCCACGCCGTAATTTGGGGCACAAAGCTCCACTAAGTAGGGCAGGGGAGGGATTTCTATGTTTACAGAGGAACAGATGGGCTGGGCTGGCACTGGGCTGTCAAACAAGTCCCGGAGATGGAGAGAAAGTTGTTCAGATGATATCTGTTACCGGGCCAATTTCTGGCGGTGAGAATTCCCAGGAACATAGGAAGCCTACCTGAGAGAACATGGCTTTGCATTTCTACAGCACCTATGGTTACCCTTTCCTGCCATGCTGTCACCCAGATGGGGCGTGCCGCCTCATTGGGGGCACGGCAAAGGCATTGCCACGCCCCTTTCTGATGTAACCCTGCCCCTTACACAATGGGTGATTTCAGACGTTACGTTTGTCTGAAATCACCACAGACAACCTCAGTCAACCGCGGGGGGTGATGAACGGAGGTGAACGTCTGTTTGCGCACATCCACATGTTCACCTTAGTCAACCACCCCCCGCGGTGAATCTAACCACGCTTTGTTCTCCTGCACCACGGCGGCGAACAAAGCGTGGTTAGGAGGAATCCGGAACGTGGTGAAGGAAAAGTAATGTCTGTTACCTTACCTCCACCTCGTTCCGGGGTCCCGGCGGTGGCCTGTCTCGGGGAGGGCGGGCGGCCGGGGAGCGCAGGGGGCGGGGCCATGAGGCCGCACGCTGCGCAGGGGGCGGGGCCATGAGGCCACACGCTGCGTTGCGCGGCCACGCCCCCTCCGGTTCAGCGGTCCCCACGGCCGGGGGCGAAGGGGGTGGAACGTCTGCTGACTTCCCCCTTCACCCCCAGCCGTGGTCCGAACCACCCCACGGCCCGTGGTGAAAGCGCCTGGCCGTAACGTCTGAAATCACCCAATGACGTGACATCATGATGCTCCATAGGGACAGAGACTTGTTTGAAAGGGGGTGGGAAGATCCTTACTAGCCACTGCCTACCCTAATTTCTCCAGGTTACTGGGGGACACCCCTGGCTGGCCAGGAGAAACCAAGGCTTTCCCTGGAGCCCAGAGACTTGGAGTCAAATGTCAGAGAGGTTGGTCACTGTATTAACAAAACCTTTCATCCAAGGATCACTAAATGCTAAACCTCATAATAGAAATTCTCTAACGTCTTTCAGCCAATAGATTGTAAGTATGCAAACATGCTGGGAGAGGGAGAAAGGTGATTGGCTCTGTTGCTGCTAATGGGTGTTTTTACACACACATTTCTCCTGGATGTTTGCTCTAACACCCAGAACTTTCTGTGTGTCTAAATCACTCACCCAGATCTTAAACATCCGGATCTTTGAACTTCTGTGTGAAACTTCTCCCAGAACTTTTCCATGGCAGCCCCTCACGTCTACAGCTGCGGCTACTTTAGGCTGCCTCAGGGCAGTGTGTGTGTGAAGAATGCAGCCAGGAACTGCCTCAGGGACAGTGTGTGAGTGAAAAGTGAATCCAGAACGTATTTGTGGACTTGTAAACCCAGAAGATTGAAACATGTGTCTAAAAATGCCCTTTATCATCACAAATCAATCTGGTTCACAGTAGCCTGACTGCCAGGTGGGGACCAGCACAGGGGAGGATCAACAGTGTTGTGACTCCGGAGTGTCTGGGATAGCGCTGAAACGGGGAGCCAATTTGGTACCTACATTTTTTGTTACTGTTTTGGGTGTCCCAATCAGTGCCTAAAATACCATTCAAGGATCTGAGTACTGAGTATTTGGGGTTTCTGGACACCTGAAATGACCCAAACTCCTCCTCCAAAAAATGCCTAAAAATCCGCAACCAGAAATTGAAAAATTGGACAAAAGCAGTATGTTGGTTATCATGTACCCAATCAGACATTGGGCATTTTTACACACACCTTAAAGTTCTGGATTTTTCAATCTTCTGGGTTTACAAGTCCACGAGTAAGTTCCGGATGCATTTTTCACACAGACACTGCCCTGAGGCAGCCTAAAGTAGCCGCAGCTGTAGACGTGAGGGGCTGCCATGGAAACCAAGTGGCCACAGCTGCCTGGAGCAAAGCGGTTTACCAGGAGAACCTTTTACACACAAAGTTCTACGCAGAAGTTCAAAGATCCGGAGGTTTAAGATCTGGATGAGTGATTTAGACACACAGAAAGTTCAGGATGTAACAGCAAACATCCAGGAGAAATGTGTGTCTAAAAACACCCAGTTTGCCAGGAGAACATTTTACACACAAACGTTCTGGGAGAAGTTCTATGCAGAAGTTCAAAGATCCGGAGGTTTAAGATCTGGATGAGTGATTTAGACACACAGAAAGTTCTGGATGTAACAGCAAACATCCAGGAGAAATGTGTGTCTAAAAACACCCAGTTTGCCAGGAGAACATTTTACACACAAACGTTCTGGGAGAAGTTCTATGCAGAAGTTCAAAGAGCCAAATATTTAAGATCTGGGTGAGTGACAGACACACAGAAAGTTCAGGATGTAACAACAAACATGCAGGAGAAATGTGTGTATAAAAACACCCACTGGTTTGGGTACTCTTAACTTCAGTTCAAATTGGATATATACATGGTTTTGCATGTACCCATTTCAGCTCTAGTCTGGGGGGAAAAAAAGTTGGGAAGAACCCAACAGTGGTCCATGGGGCAGGGGGGTTGTGTCTGAGATAGGGCTACCATCTCCCTCAGCCTTTTGTCTAGAGGGGGCAGAGCCACATGGGGGGAGGGGGGAGCAACTGTCAAACTCCTTTCTGGTGTGACACCACTCCTTACAGAGTGTTCTGATGTCACAACATCCCATAGGGGGTGGGACCATATCAGAACAGAAGCAGGAAAAATCTCCACAACTCATCAATCTCTGACATGGGCCTCTTTTACTGGCCCCCTCCCAAAGTCCCAATTCCTCCGGGGTATCTGGGGTTCCTGGGTCGGACCTGGAGAAATTGGGGCTCTTTCGGGAGCCTCTGGACCAAAAACTGTAGATCTGGCCACCCTAATAGGACCTTCCATCTAAGCTCACCAAATGCTAAACCTCGTAATATAAATAGTATTCTCACCGACGCTTAATAGCAAACCAGACCACCGGAGACCAAAAATGACTTCTTGGTGTGCGCAGCCTCTCAAATAGCTTATTGGCTTGGGCAAGAGATGTACGTCACCATCCCTCTGGGAGGAATTGATGTAGCCTAGCAAGCTTCCCAGTTCTGACAATGCCTTGGGGGGCAATGCTGCCGTGCTAATGTTTTTAGAGTACATATCAAACAGGAAATAGCACATACCGCAGCTCTCTCCCAAAGCTCAAACTAGGACGTTGCTTTGAGGATGGCAAATATTAGTCTCATCTTCCCGTAGCCTTTGTCTGTTGCTAGTTAGGAATGGAAACAGACGTGTTGAGTTTGGATGGCAAGGAAGTTCCAGTAGTTACATTGGTTACCCAGTGATCTGCTGATTGATTTAGAAAGCAGGGCTGGGAGTCTAAAAATCTGTACATCCTCTCCTGACTCCACTGCACATTTGCAGATTGGCTTCAGGGAGGTTGCTGAACAGTCAGATTTACCTTTCTGTTCCAGTGACTTGATTTGAGAGGTCCAAGGACTGATTTTTTTCAGAACAATCACACTTATTCCAATGGGAGCGCCACTTCGGTAAGCCCACGTTCAGATGAACAGTGGTAAACCAAAGTAACTACTTCAGTTTAATGAAACTGCTCCACTTCAGTAGTGTGCAGATGAACAGTGTAAACCAAAGTAACTACTTTGATTTTTCACCTCAACACTAGCAAAATGGAGCAGTTGCTTTGATTTAATAAACTGAAATAGTCACTCCATTTTGGTAGTGTTCAGACAAACAGTGTAAACTGGAGTAACTACTTTGATTTAATTAAATCTAAGTAACGACTCCACTTTGGTAGCATCAACCAAAGTAAGTACTTGTCTTATAATAAGTTTATTGGCGTGGCCTTTGGCCATTGCACTTTAACAAAAGAAAAAACAATACTTTGATTTCATATAATTACTCCACTTTGGTAGCATTCAGACAAACAGTGTAAACTAGTGATGAAACTCAGTCCTTAGTTTTCTTTGGAAAACACCAAGGACTGGTGCATTTGGCCTTGATTTACCGAGTTCAAAGTTCCAAGGAAGGGCCCCAGAACTTCGGAACTTGGAAAATCCTTGGCCAAGTGCAGGGAAGGAAGCCAGAGGGGCAGGGAAATGGGGGCTAGAGGCCAGTGCTAGGTCCCTGCTCCCCCTTCCCCGGCCCCTGCTGGCCAGTATGGGTCCAGCGAGAGGTATGGGGTTGTATGGGAGCTTAGGGGGAACAGGGGGCATAGCAGGGCACTCAGGGGTTGGTTACTTACCTCCCGGAGTGGTCCCGGGCCGATGTGTGGCCTCTTTCCGGCTGGTAACTTTGAAAGTAAAAACAAAACAAAACTGAGCATGCTCAGAAACGACCTGTTTCTGAGCATGCTCAGCCCTTTTCAAAGATGGTGCTCCTCGGAGCCTCAGAAATACTCGCAATTCCCCCCCCCCCCTTCGAAACACCACTAGTGTAAACCAAAGTAAGTACTTTGATTTAATTACACTGGTATCAGGTAGTTACTTCCGTTCACACGGTTTGTCTAAAATTGATTTATTTTATTTATTCTATTTTTACCCTGTCGTTCCCAAATGGCTCAGGGTGGCGGCTTACAAAGCAAATAAAAACAATTTACAGACAAGCTTAACTAAAGTAATTATTCCACTTTGGTAGGGGTTCAGACAAACAGTGGAAACCAAAGTAGCGTGTGTCAATCGTGTCCTAGCTGAGACGGGATGTTCGCTGAACCATAATTGCTACCCTCTCGCTAAGTGTCCACACAGACAGTTACTTCAGAATACAGACTGAAGGGGAGTAGACACTCTTGATTTTCCAGGAGTACATACTTCTCTTCCTGCTCTTGAATAAGGCTGGTTTAGCACTCTATGTGAAATCTTCAGGAGTAAAACGAAAGTAAGGTGCAGCGACATCAGATTAACTGTTCATTGAAATGTGACCCTTTAAGGTGCGGGGGATGCACTTTCGGAAAAGTGTTGCAAGAAGCTTGTATCTATCTGAATTATGGAATGTTTATTGGAATGCCTGAATCTGTCCGTTTCTTTGTCACTACTTCTCATTTAACTCTTGTCAACTCTTATTTAACTCAGTTAACCCGTTTAACACGGTGCTTGGCATTCAGGATGCAGTAGGGCTGAAAGTCCATTTTTTATTGGATTCCAGTTTTGACGGAATCTGGTCATTTTGCTTGATCTGGAGAAATGTGAACTGGAACGTGTTCCGCTTCTCGTTTTTCCAGACCGAAATGGACCAATTTTGCTGAGCGCATACACGCTCAGTGGCAAAAATCTTCCGACCGGCAGTGACATCGATTTAGATCACCATTTTGACAATGCGGAAACATTTGATGAAAGCAGAAAGGTTGTTCCTTCCCGAGGATGCAGGGGTCGGCTGGCTTTCTGAATTGACTTTTGTGCAAGCAGCATGCTTGAGTTTTATTTGGTGGTGATCATAGTCTTGCACGTTACAGTAGGGTTGCAACCGCTCCAGGTTTATAGTAGGAGTCCACAAGTGCTGGAAACCTACTTAAGTGTCCCAGATTTTCCAGGACGTGACTAATTTCATACTACTTTTGTTATCTGGCTCACAGTCCTGCCAAACTACTTTAACATCCCGGATTAGAAAGGGGAGTGAAAGGAAATGGAATTTGCAAGTCATCAGTGGTACAATGAGTTGACTAACTTCTCCAGCCTTGAAGGGCCAGACCATCCAAACCAGTTGCCCCGGACTTGTTCAGAAAAGCCCCTCCCATAGGAGAAGAGAAGGGATTCTCTCTTCTTCTCTCCGACTCAATCACTCGTCTCCTTTGCGGGGAGACGAATAGGGTTTTCCAACACCTGGGAAAAAACGGTCCGTCTTTGGAATTAAACAAACTCCATTGGGGCAATGTAGAGCTATGATTTCTAAGCATTTCTCTTGAAGAAATAATCTGGCATGGGTTTCATACCTCGCCCATATAAGGGGCTAACGTTGTGATTCATTTTCTTTTAAAAAATAACAAAAAAATTCTAACCGGCCTTTCTGTTAGGTAATGGGCTATTGCCAGTACTTGCCTGGGAGAAAATCCTCAGCTGTCAAAGAATCCACACAGGAGAAATGGCTTGCGGGGAGGGGGGAGTTTTATTGTCAGAAGGAGGTAACGTTCGCTGGTCACGAGGGTGCAGAGTCCAAGCAGCTAAAGGACCGTGCTGGGCAGAGCTTGAGGATAAAGACCGGCAGGACAAGGGTTTAAGTCTGATGTGAGAAGGTGTTTTTAAATGAGCCCTGCGGGAGGTGGGGAGGGGTCCGTGGCCAGTGAGGGGCACGTCTGTGGGGCATCCACACATGCAATGTGCATGGGGCGCTCTTCAAATAAGCGGCTCCCAACATGGTTGCCTCCGTCCACAGAGATGGCCACCCTGCTCCTCACGAGACACACCGTTTTTTTCAGGAGTGTTCTGTGCGTGGCCACGAGTGGCCGCTGTGTGGGTCGTGGGAGTGGCCTCCCCACGCGCCGCTGTCACACGAGCAGTTGGATGTGTGGACGGGGCGTGGGGGACATTCGTGGACGCGTCTCATTTAGAAACACCCAGTGCAAGTCCTTTAATGTTTTAAGCCTGCTTAAAAAAAAAGAAAAAAAAAAGCATTTTTAGCCCAGCCTCCTAGTTAAGTAATAGACTCCTCTGACTTTGCACGTGTATGCAAATTTATGCAAATTACATGCCGCATTGTGCCACATTTTGAGTGTCGCTGTTCCTCATTTCAGAGTCCAGGGGCTGAGAGGTCAGGCTGAAAAACCTGTAAAGTGCATGCCTGCCTCTGACAGAAGCACCCTCTTGCTCCGCCGGCAGCATCCCCCGGCTGTAAGAGCCTGATGAATGCTACTCGTGGAGCAAAACAGCCCCAGTCAGCGGTGATTCTGTGCTGGTGGGCTGGGAGCAGATCAGGCCCTGCTAATGGTGAATATCCCCCGCTCATCTGTGAGGGTTTATCAGGGAATTGTTCACGACGCTGAGCCACTGCTGGGGTGTGTGTGTGTCCCTGATCCCTACTCTACCCAACACTGAATCACTGTGGGCAATTGACCAGCTGCCCAGTTGAAGAATATACAAAGCACAGAAATGGAGATATTGTTTGTGTGGGAAAGGGACAAAGCTATTGTCTGAGTATCGAGAATAAATATCCCAATGACAAATGCACCCAGCTGTGTCATAGCTCCCAAAGAGATTGTTATTAATTATAATTTGATTTCATTTATTTTAATTTAATCCATTTAATGAACTTAACCCATATAATTTAATCCAATGAATGGATTAATTTAATCCATTTAAAGTAATTAAATTAATAATAATAATAATAAATAATAATAATAATAATAATAATAAATAACTATTATTTATTAATAATAAAGCCAGTGTGTTATAGTGGATAAGCTGCTGGACTTGGACATGGAAATCCAGAGTTCAAATCTTCCTGTAGTAGTCATAAACTCACTGGGCGGCCTTGAGCAAGTCACAGATTCTCAGCCTCAGTTCCCCATCTGTAAAATGGGAACGTGTGTGTGTGTCTTTCCCTGTGTGTTCCCTACATCCTTGTGCATCTTAGGTTGTAAACCCACAGAGTAGTGATCTGTCTCTGAAAATCTGTGATTATAAAATGCTGTGTACGCTAGTAAGCAGTAGTAGGAATTATTAGCTTATTTATATAGATGTATAGCTCCCACTCTTCACATAGGCTCTGGGCAGGTAACAACGGATACGTATACCAAGGATTACAGTTTACAATCTAAAACCCACCATAAAAGCATCGCCTTCCCCCAGAAATCCCTACCACCATCCACCAAATGCCAGGCTAAACAGACAGATCTTACATTACCTCCAGGAACTATTCAGGCCCTGGGTTTTGGCAGGCCTCCAGAGGAAGGGAGTTCCGAGCATGCGGAGCAGCCGCCGGGAATGCCTCTCTCTGTGCCATTGCCGTACAGGCTTGGTGCACAGCTGGTACTTGCAAGAGGGTGCTCCTGCATGACCTCAAAGGATCATAATGGAAAGTCGGGGAGGAGGCAAGGGTGTATATTACAGCACGCCCAGAGAGGTCCCAAACGAGACCAAAGACTCATTGGGTTGGGGACCCAGGCTGAGAGACTGTCCCTGCCTATATTGTCGGGGGACTTGAGTTGAAATCTTATATCTGCTACTTCCCTGCTGTATGACCTTGGGGAAGTCTCTTTCCCTTCCCACACTTTGAGTTGAATGTAAAGCCGAGCTTCCAAAATAGGGTCACAATCCCATTGACATTTTATCTACAACGCAGTACAAACAAAAAGATGGAGAATAGTCGGTCTCTGTTGCCACTGGAGACGGGGCAAGCAGCAGTGGTTTAACATTGTAGGAAGGCCGGTTTAGGGGGAAAAAACTTCCTCACTCTTCGGACAGTTCAGCAGTGGAATGAGCGGTCGAGGGAAAAGGGAGAATTCCCTTCTCTGGAGGTTTTCAAAGACAGACTGGACAGGCATCTGTCAGGGTAGGTGGAAAGCGTCCTGCCTCAGGGAAGAGGGCTAGACTAGGGATAAAAACAGATGAGCCGTCGGCAGGACGGCTCCCAAGGCCGCCCCACAGTGTAAAATCATGGGTGACATGGCCAGGATTGGGTCAAGGCACTGAACTGACTGCCTGCGGATGGGGAGCCGTCTTGGCACCTGCACGGGCCAGATGGGGGGGACCCCAACAGACGTGCCCCTGCCTCCCGCCATGACCGGCAACTATGACAGCCATTGACAGCCAGTCATGGTGGCCCCTGGCCCAGGTATTATTATTAGCAAGCATTTATGTAGCTCAAGCAATGTACCTGGTGCTTTACAAATTAATTTAATAGATACGGTCCCTGCCCTAGGGCTTACAATCTGAGAGATGGGGATGGGGGCGGGGGACGAAGGAAGGGGAACAGAGGGAGAGACAAGGAGTGTAACATTCACGAGGATGCGAGGTCCCCGGTGCACACGCTTGGCTTGGTTACATCGAGGATGATGGCTGGCTGGTCCATGTGGTGAGGATATGAGTACACAGAGCTCAGGTAACAGATTGTACTGGATGGAGGGTATCGGCAGGAGTTAGGTGAGGGGAGCGAGGAGTCGGGGAGGGCAGAGCAGAAGAGGTGGGTCTTGAGGAGGGATTTGAAGGTACGAAGGGAGGGGGCAAGGTGGATGCGGGCAGGCAGGGAGTTCCAGGTGCGGGGGGAGCTTAGGCTCCTTGCACCCAAACGTGACCTTCATCTTTCAGCCGCAGTCCTCTTCCTCTGCAGGTTGGGGGAAACACTGGGGACAGCAAGCTCCTCCTTCTCCCAATATTGTTTGCTTGATCCGTCTTCACTGTGGCCACAATTTCTCCATCCTGTATACCCACTTACTCAGGCAGCAGCTCAGGTGCATCTGCTCACTGCCCAGGTGATGGAGGGCAGGGGGTTAGTTGCCTTCTTCTGTCATGTAATGAGGTCCTGCACTCTATTGTGGGTGAGGGAGAGCTGATGGTAATACTGCTGCTTACAAGTCAGTTTCCCCTGCTTCTGCACTAACTCTGCTTCATTCCATACTCCCCCCCNACACCTTAAAGTGCCGGTCTTTCAATCTTCTGGGTTTACAAGTCCACAAGTAAGTTCCGGATGCATTCTTCACACACACCCTGCCCTGAGGCAGTTCCTGGATGCGTTTTTCACACAAACACTGCCCTGAGGCAGCCTAAAGTAGACACAGCTGTAGACGTGAGGCGCTGCCATGGAAACCAAGTGACCACAGCTGCCTGGAGCAAAGCATTTTACCAGGAGAACGTTTTACACACAAAAGTTCTGGGAGCAGTTCTAACTATGCAGAAGTTCAAAGAGCCAGATGTTTAAGATCTGGGTGAGTGATTTAGACACACAGAAAGTTCAGGATGTAACAGCAAACATGCAGGAGAAATGTGTGCGGAGAAACACCCATTGATGCTGTCGGGAGGTCACAAGTAGAGCTTAACGGAGTTCTCCTAAAAATGGGTAAATCCAACAAAATCGACCTGGTAACAACGGGTATCCAGCTCATGCCTGAGGGCTACCCAATATCATAATGTTTTTTTGGTCCCAATTTTCTGACTTCCTGCATCAAATTTTCCACTACTGAGTTTTGACTTCCCATTTCAGTTTCTTTACCAATTTCTTTACTGTAAAATGGTAACTCAGTAACAGCAACACCAGGTCTTTTGGGGTAATTGGGTGACCAATCAGTACTCAGGTGACCCATCAGGCACTCGACAAGGTACCCAGAATGACAGGTATTACCCCACAGGTAGCAAACGAGGTTTCAAGTTTAGCCACAGAATTGTACCTAGGTCTCAAAATGGGGGTCACGCAGGGCAAATTGAAAACGGGAACTGTTTCTTACCGTGCATGCATACAGCCCCTGCACCTCCGATGCTAAGGGGGCCATGTCCTCTCTTCACCCCCCACCCCTGGGCTTGCTCTGCTTTGACTGAGGATGTGCCCCTCTCGTTGCAGGATTTCAGCGGTCGGGGCTGTCAATCCTCCTTTCGATTTGAGCTCTTTTTCTGTGCCCATTTGAGATTAATCTCGTGAGGGGAAAAAAAAAAAAAATCAACAACAGGCTGCAAAGTCCCATCTGCTCTGCGAGGGAATGTTTTTCACACGATTGAGAGATAGGGACACACAAACACACACTATTTCCATACCCTCCCACTATGGAACTTTTGCAACGCCGTTGGGCAAATTTTTAAAATGACAGAGCTATCAAGTTGGAAGGACGCTCCCAGGTCAAGCCCTGTGGCTTGACATGATTTGGAGAAGATTAGATTTTCCCTCTTGCAACCCCATTCCCAGGCTGCTCAGTGAGAAAACTCTGCACACCCAGAACACAAAACAAAACCTTCCGTACGCTTACAACTAGCCAGCTCAGGAAACGGCAGAGAAACTGCCAGACAGGAAAAGACAGGGACATGACCCAGCAAAGCATCAAGTGCCGGAGACTAGAATTCGCCCTGTGGCTTTGCAGAGACGAGGTGGCCAGTCCTGTTCCCCCTGAAATTCTTTTGGGGACTCATCTTTATTGGGTTGGGGGTTGCAGCCTGCATGGCTGTCCCAGTGCCAGGGTTGCAGTGTAAGGCCAGATTTGTATTGATTAATTAATTAAATACATTCCTGCAAATGGGTGTGGTGCGACACAACAGCCCAGCCAGGGAGGCAGTTTCAGATGAAAACCAACGATTGCATTTAAAACACAGGTTGTAAAAGACTGCCCTGGTTACATATTCCGGGCCCAATTCAAGGTGCTGCTTCTTAAAGCCCTACACGGCTTGGGCACCGTGTATCTGTGGGATTGCCTCACTCCCCGTGCTCTGGGAGCAGCCCCTGCGGTCAGCCAGGACCGTCCTTCTCGAAGTCCCACGGGTCTCCCGGGGAGGCGGCTATGGAGAGGGCATTCTCAGTGGCCGCGCCAAGGCTGTGGAACTCCCTCCCGGCGGAGGCCCCGGACTGCTCCTCTCTTCGACGTTATTGCAAGACCTGGCTGTTCCGCTGGGCCTTTGGCGAGGGAGACGGGCGAGGGTGGGTCTTGATTTATTTTTAGGGGCAGGGTATTTTATTTTTTGAATTGTGTATGTTTTTGGCATCCCTTCTTTCCCTCTTCCTTTGGGGGACATGTCGCTCCTCGTTTTCTCCCTTCCCCCTTTTATATTGTTTTTACGGTTTTATATTAGTTTATATGGATTCTATATGTGTCTGTGTGTTGTAAGACGCCCCGAGCTGCCTTGGCAGGAGGGGCGGGATATTAAATGTTTTTTAAAATAAATAAATAAATGAAATAAACAAAACGTTAGCTGATTCAACTCCACTCCCCTTTTCCTCACAAAGGCTTAAGAGACAGAGGGGATGAGGGCGCCCTTGTACCAGACCCCCAAGCTTTTTGGGGTCCCAAACAATGACAAGAATTGTCTCGCTTAACAGTAAGGTTACCATACCTTCTCTTTAAAAGAGGACGCTTATGAAAAATTCACGTTGCGGGGCTGCATTGGTTCCAGTGCCGCCCTGCACCATGTATTTTTCATACGTGTCCTCTTTTAAAGGGGAGGTATGGCCACCCTACTTTACAGCCATTCAAAGACAGTGGGTGTTAACAGACATGATGGTGGCCCACTCAGCCCCACGGGGCAGCGGCCCATCTTGTTTTCCTGCTGCTAGATTTTTGGCCTGGGATCGTCCCGGGCCGTGTTGGTGGCTAACCTGGGTTCTGACCCCACAGCCCTGGGCTAAGGTCTGCCCGACGGGGGCCAGTAGGCCGCAGCGCGTTAGGACATCTGTTCCCGCCGGCCCACGTCGGGTCTGCCATGGCTGCCCATCGCGGTAGGGAGTGGGGAGCTGGGAGCAGCACAGGGGCAAGGCCGGACGCACGTTTGTGCATCTCCCTGCCCTCCCCCCGGGCCTTGGCTGTGGGAACATTTGTTCTGTGGCCTGACCCGGTCTGGACCGTGTCCGCGGCGGCTTCCTGACCCGCCGCAGGCTGGGTTGCCGCTGCGCCGCCCGGTCACGTTTGTTTTCACCCAGTGAGTAAATAATCGCGGCAGACAACGGATGTGCCAATCAAATGACAGGATGATTTTCGGAAATTCATTTCCAAGCTCAGGATGCAGGGATGGGAGGGCGGAGGCCCCCAGCCACCAGGATGTTCCAGACCCTCAAATTTCTTTCAACGAGCCTGGCTTAAAGGCTGAGCTACAAAGGGCTGGAAAGCAGGGCCGGCCTTATCGCCCTTGGCCCCGCTTTTTTTAATCTGTTTCCGGGGCCCTACAGGCACGCTGGGCCCTGCAGTCACCAGTGCAGGGCCCCCAAACATCACAACCGCTAGGGCCTGGCAGAGGGTGCCCTGAGGTGGCAAGGCCACCAGGGGGCCCCACATTTTATCTTCGCCCTGGACCCCGCCAATCCTAAGGGCAGCCCTGCCGAGGAGGATGGGCACGCTGCCTTTTGCGGGTTTCTGCAGACGGTCGAGAGCAGAGTGAGGTGAGGCTGAGGGGTTCTTCAGCTTGGCTTGGCACTTGAAAGGGGGGTCAGACGTGTGCTGCTAGGGACACGGGGAGGGGGGCAGAAGCGGCGTGTACCCCAAGGAAACAGCTCACGGTGTCCCCTACCACCAAGCAGCAAGGAAGGCAGAAGCAACATGGGGGGAGGGGGATGGAGGGCAGAAGCAACCCCCCGGGGGGGAGCAGAAGGCACATGACCCATCTTCTGCTTCCTTCACTGCTGCCAGGGGGTCGCACCTTCTCCCGCAGCCGCCCAGCACCTCCTGCCCCTCACACCTGGCAGCAGAATGGGCGGAGGGGTGGCTGGGGTGCAGGAGGGCAGAAGGCATCCGCTACCCAGAGATTAATGGGAAGCAGAGAGCCGGCCACTGGCTAGCTGGATGTCGAGCACAGTTGATCATTGGCCCTTTTCACACAGACACGCTAAACACTGATCAAATGGGTGTTACATTTAATTATACATGTCGCAGGGCTGCAGGTGTGCTCTGTGGGTGCCCTGCAATATGTATAATAAAATGCAACACCCGTTTTATCAGTGGTTAGTGTCTGTGTGGAAGGGGCCATAGTTGGCATCTTAGCTGCCCCTAAATGAAGGCCTTTTCTAGTTTGATTTTTTTCGTGGAGGACTCTATGGGCACCCGTTGAAACAGCCGGTTGGGATATCAAGTGTCACCAGAGTATTGGACCAAGATTAACAGAGAGCTCATCTGCCCTGGAGTTAACTGACTGCCACTCCCTTCTTAGGAGTGTCCGAACGAACTTTTACAAATCGTTTGCAACATTGTCAAAGCCAACCACCATTATTCTCTGAAATTATTATTATTATTAATTATTATAAGCATTTATATAGTGCCAGCGATGTACCTGGTGCTTTACAAAGAATAAGATAGACACAGTCCCTGCCCAAGAGCTTACAATCTAAAGACAGGGGGAGGGGAGACAGGGAAGGGGGAACAGAGGGAGAGACAAGGGATGCGACCTTCACGAGGATGCGGGAACTCAGGTACACGCTCTTGGCTTGGTTACAGTAAGTTGGGAGTTTACAGATAACAGGTGGGGGATAATCCTCGGTGGGAATGGTTAACAGGAGTTAGGAAGGGCAGAGCGGAAGAGGTGGGTTTTGAGGAGGGACTTGAAAGTGTGGGGGGTGGGGGCCAGGCGGACGAGGGCAGGGAGGGAGTTTCAGGCGTGCGGGGCAGCGAGAGAGAAGGGACGAAGGTGGTTGGGGGAGCAGGGGAGGCATGGGAGGGTGAGGGAGGGGATGGAAGAGGAGCGGAGAGCTCGAACAGGGGTTCAGAGGGAGATCAGGGCAGAGAGGTAGGGGGGAGCGAGGTGAAGATGAGGAGCTTGTGTAGAATATGCTCAGGAAGGGGGAGCCAGTGGAGAGAGGAGAGGAGAGGCTGCACATGGTCAAAGCAACGGGCTAGGTGGATGATTCTGGCAGCAGCGTTTTGAACAGAGATAAGGGAAGAAAAGTGAGCGCGGGGAAGGGCAGTGAGGAGGAGGTTACAATAGTCGAGGTGTGAGATGACTAAGGCGTGGATGAGAGTTTTGGCAGAGGAGACAAACAGAAAAGGGTGGATCTTGGCAATGTTGTGGAGGGAGAAACGGCACCCTCCCTCAATAGAGATTGAGGGAGGGTGTAGATTAAGCCACTGTTCTTGCTAACGATTGTCATGTTATCATCAGCTTCCCAGTATTGTTTATCATGAAGCCCCAGCTTCTGGATTCCTGTGAACAGAAAGTGTCTAAATCATCCCCGTCCCCAGCCTGCAGCCGTAGAGACAAACTTGAAACAACAGAATCAATTAGGAAGCCAAATTGTACTAATAAATTAAAAATTCAAGCCGGCCATATGATTTTGAGGTGCAGCACAGGGAAAAATTTGCTGAGAGAGGTTGTGGAATGTAATTCACTGGGATCTAATTCTTCATTTGTAAGAAGGGGCTGGATAGCACTGAAATGAGTAACCACTGCTGTCCGGTATCTGTCCGAACACCACGTTATCTGCCACTATCCGGTATCTGTCCAAGTACCACGTTATCTGCCACTATCCGGTATCTGTCCAAGTACCACGTTATCTGCCACTATCCGGTATCTGTCCAAGTACCACGTTATCTGCCACTATCCGGTATCTGTCCAAGTACCACGTTATCTGCCACTATCCGGTATCTGTCCAAGTACCACGTTATCTGCCACTATCCGGTATCTGTCCAAGTACCACGTTATCTGCCACTATCCGGTATCTGTCCAAATACCACGTTATCTGCCACTATCCGGTATCTGTCCAAATACCACGTTATCTACCACTATCCGGTATCTGTCCGAATGCCACATTATCTGCCACTATCCGTTATCTGGAGAGATACCGAATGGTATACAGTTAGTTTTGGACAGATAATCTGGTTAACCAGATCACCAGTTTACTACAATATCATGTATTTACCGTTTGCCGCATTATTGTTTGCCCACAAGCTAAGCACATGCGCCTGAAACGTTGCATCTTCATAAACGTTTGAGCACCAACGGCCTAATGGATAAGGTGATGGGAGACCAGGATTCAAATCCTGTCTTAGCCATGAATTCACTAGGTGGCCTTGGGGAAGTCAATGTCTCTCTCAGCCTCCGTTCCCCACCTGTAAAATGTATTTGTTTAAATGTATATGCCGCCCTTCCCATCAAGGCTCAGGGCGGCTTATAATCAATAAAACATCTAAAAGTCCCCTTGCCCCCCAGTCCTTCCCCTAACCCACCTAACCTTATCCCTGCCTGCCAAACGCCTGACCACATCAAAAGTTCTTACAATGTTTCTGGAAGATGAACAGACTCGGGAGTAAAGGGACCTCAAAGGGGAAGGGAGTTCCATAATCGTGAGGAAGACTCTCTGTGTGCCCTGGCTGTAAAAACGTCACAGACAGATGGTACCTGCAAGGGGTCGCTCCCGACTGACCTCAGAGGCTGCGCTGGGACATGTGGGAAGAGGTGGGCTTTCAGATACCTGGGGCCCAAGCCATTTAGGGCTTTATAGGTCAAACCCAGCACCTTGAATTGTGCCTGGAAAGCTATTGGCAGCCAGTCCAGATGCTGGAGCACCGGTGTAATGTGCTTCCAGTGACCCGCCCCTCGACAGAAGATGGACCGCCCAGTTCTGCATCAACTGCAGTTTCCAAACAGTCATCAAGGGCAGACCCATGTAGAATGCATTGCAGTAATCTAGCCGCGAGGTTCGGAAGGCACGGACAACAGCGGCCAAACACAAATCTGATAACAAAGGTCGCAGCCTTCTCACCAGATGTAATTGGTGAAACGCGCTCCTGGCCAACCTGGCAATCCAGCTGCAGCAGTGGATCCAAGAGCACCTCAAGGCTGAGAACCTGAGTGACGAAAGGAGGATGGATCCCATCAATAACGGGGTCCCTGTGTCTCCCGGTCACATGACTGGCCGACCAACATCATTTCGGTCTTGTCTCTGGACTCGTATTCAATCCGCTCGCCTGTATCCACTCTCCAATGTGGAGACCACCAGGATTTAGCAGGGCTGTTCGCCACCCGGAAGAGCTCCACCGGACGGCACTTTGCAGATGCTTTGGCGGCAGCAAAGAAAGGTTTCTTCGCTGCCACCAGTCACCACTGCATACACCTTCAAAAATGATCTGTGCTTTGGCACAAAGTCGAGCATCATGTGCACTCTAATGGCCTACCCTTCCACTTTAGCAGCCTGAGGGCCTCCGTATACCAAGGAGACCTGCGTTGCCACCGCGAAGGAAGCGGATGCCTGGGTACCAACCACTGTGCCCATGGCCCAAGTCAATGTACCATAGCCACAGATCAACCAGACCCGTGATAGAGAGGCATCAAGGTCAGCGGGTAAATCCCCCAGAGAGTTCTGGAATCCTAAGGGCCCCATTAGTCTCCAGGGATGGACCAAGCTAACTAGGCCACCACCCCAGTGAGGACAAAAGAGAGCAGGAATTTGAGCCCTCCGAAGGTAATGGTCCGGCCATGACAAGTATCATAACGACACCCCCAATAATCGGAAACCCCTTTTCCAGGCCGGTGCAAAACATTAAATCCAGTGCGTGTCTGATATTATGTGGGACAGACCCACAGTTGTCATGGCGGCCATGAAATCCTGCTCTGCCCCCTCAGCGTGTTTGTTGAAATCACTCAAGACAACAAGTTTGGATGATCTCAACGCCACTTCTGAGACCAGCTCAGCTAGAGAATTCAGGGAGTGGGGTGGTTGGTACCCCAGCAGAATCCCTAATCTAATCCCAGGCCTCGAACACAAGATGGACACATTCCATGTTGGACAAGTCAGGCACCGGATACCTCTGACAGACCAGATTGTGCCACTGCCACTCCACCTCCCCACCCCCGGCCATGGCTCCCAATCCTAGCCTGATGCTGCAATATGTACCCAGCCGGCACCATCTGGACCAACAGGCCCAGCAGTCTTGTCCAGCCAGGTCTCAGAAATGCATACGAGGAGGTCAGCAGCTTCATCCTGAATGAGATCATGGAGGGTAGTTGTCTTATTAGTCACCGACCTTGCATTAAACAGCATCAGCGACAGATCAGAGGCTCTGCTGACCTCAGCCCCCAAATAGTCTGAGACGGAGGAAAGGAGGACAGGGGAACAGACGCCCACCCACCCACAGCGATACAGAGCAGGAAATCCAGTTCTGTATCGCTGCGGGTGTTTGCCGGCAAAGCTGTGCAGGGGGCTTTCAGACCGTCCGAACCCTGTGCCTATTCTGGCATGCGCATTCCCTCCTGCAGCCAAAATATGTGTTGGGGGGGGGGGGGGGGGGGGGGGGGAAGGTCTGAAAGTGGCCCACGTGTCTACTCCTATACCCATGAAGACACTTCCTCCCTCCCTCTGCCATGCCTCCCCATGCCCAACACGACCCCAGTCAGTTCAGCAGCTGCCCCAACATCTCCCCCCCCCAGGAGATCCCTCTTCCCCCAGCTCCACAAGAAGTCGGTGGGCTTCCCCTGATCATGACAGCTCCGGAGATAAATTGGTCAGAGAGGCAGGCAGGCAGGGAAATCCCCCTACCCCTCTACCCTTGCTCTCCCCTCCTTACACCAGGGGGCTGTAACACAGCCCCCCAACCCGTACTCCCCATGCCTGTACCCGCCTCTCACTGGGGGGGGGGTCGTGGCACAACCCCTCTCCTGCCCATACCCTCCTCACCAAGGGGTCATGGCACCAACACCCACCCAGGCCCCCACCCTGTCACAGTGAGGAACAAAAATGGTTTGTTGTGACGGTAAACTAGAGAAGGATTGTAAGGCACTTCGACCACTAAAAGTGCTATAGAAGTCTCAAAAGGGGTCACAGAGAGGCTGCCCACGGCTTGTGAACTCCTTTCCTTGGATGACCCTTGGTGTCCCTTCCAGCCTGAATGGTTGTGTGATCTTTCAAGGTTTTGGTTTGGCAATATTGCTAATTGTTGTCACCACCCTTTGCTGCCAAGGTTAAAACACTAGGTCCTGCGATGACATGCAGTTTCCACCCTGTCTGTTCCAATGGCTTTGCCCTGTTTCCATTCCCTACAGACCCCATGTTGATAACACCCATTTCACTCTGGGAGGGGGAAAAAAATCTCTTTGTTACGAACACAGTAGCCGGCCCCTCCTGTGTGTAATTATCCCTGACAGCTCCCGCCTCCCCCCCCCCCCCGCCCCCAATCCCACAGGCCAAAAATAGTGGCTTTAGTGTGACTTGAACAGATGAGGCAGTTCATCCTAATTTCCTGGTTTCTGACGGGAAGAATAGAAAACCAAAGGGCATCTGATTGTGAACTCCATTAGGGGCTATTTTGTACTTGCCGAGAGACACACCCCTAGAGAGAAAGAAGACATCTCGACACGTAATGCCCTTCCACCAGCCTAACACAGGGGCAAGCATTATATTTGGTCACACAAACTCTGGTGCAACTCACTGGCAGAAGAACACAAGTTTGTTCCCCAGAACAAATCTAGGGAACTCCTCAGCAGGCCCACAGAGCAGCTGAAACCTCACCACAGACTCTGCAGAATCAACGTCTGTTCACCAGGCATGTCTGTTTAAGTAGCAAGGCTTTGTACTTACTTATCGGTTTCACCAATAGGAAGTTTTGCTTTATAGCAGGGTGGCTTGCTTTGCAGGGGGAGCTTTGCCCAGTCAGTTTCACCAGCACAGATCTTTGCTTTGCAGGGGGAGCTTTGCTCAGTCAGTTTCACCAGTAAGGCTTTCAGATTTCCCCTATTTATGCTGCCACCCAATGGGCTCTCCCGGCTGGTCAGAGTCTATAGCAGAGGTGGGAAACTTTTTTCCTCCTGGGGGGCCACTTTGAAAATTAGTGCAAGTTCTGAGGGCTGCATAGAAATTGGAGGCCGGGGAGCGTACGAGAGATATTCAAGAAAAGAAGGGTCCAAATAATGCGCCATGCATCTGTCTCCTATCTTTGAGTGCTTGCCCTAATCTCTGCCTCCTTAAACCAGAGCTCAGTTTTTCTGTGCTTTGATGTTTGAACTGGATCCAGGGGCCAAATCCCAGGAACTAGAAAAGGGACCCATAAAAACATGTTGGGGGGTGCATTTGGCCCGTGGGTCTGAGCCCCCCCGGTCTGTACTGTGGCAGCACAAACACTTAACAGCATGAACGTTTGTACACACTGCTTCCCCATGGAATGATACTGCAGGGAGTACCATGAGGTTGATTTCTCCTGCAGTTAACTCTTAACACGGAGCGTCACCCAAAGAGACTATGGGCACAATCCTCAATCTCTAAAGTCAATGGGAGATGAGCCATTGATGTAGACAAGGAGAAGTTTGGTCATGCAACCTGAGTCCGAACTCAGCTACACCAGTGGAAATCAGGAGAGTAACTTCACTGGAGTTGGTGAGTTCCTTGCCTAGATTACCTGAGCCCGGCTGCAGGGATTGGGATCAAGAAGATTTTCCTAAGTGATCTTCTGCTCTTCACTGCACACTCTATTTCTGTCCTGTTCTGTACAGGCACTTCCAGTGTGCTCTCCCGCTAGCCTTCTCCAGGGACCAGGATGTTCTTCTGAGAGTACGTCCCAAATGGACATCTGCAGAATTGAAAGGCTGGGTTCATGCACCCCCTTCTCCCTTCCTGTGACATCGCAAAGTGCCTTGCAGTCTCATACAGATTCACTCCCCTCACATGTTGCTTTCCCTGCTTTCAGTTTTGCCTTCGGTGTGCCCCAGCCATGGCTAGCAATCCCATAATAAGCTGGCAGCTGGATGTGGGCCGGGTTTGTTCCCACGTTATGAGAAATGCATAAGGAGGAAATACCTTAGTTTGCACCCCAACATTTGCAGAGCTAGTGTAGTGGAGAAGGTGTTCGACTTGGGACCTGGAAGCGCAGAGTTCGACTCTCACCCTAGCCAGTGAACTCACTCGGTGTCCTTGGGCAAGTTACAAGCTTTCAGCCTCAGTTCCCCATCTGCAAAATGGGAATATGTGTGTCTGTCTTCCCCTTGTCCATCTTAGACTGTAAGCCCACTCGCTGGGCAAGGACCTGTCTCCAATAAGTATGCCTAGTAGCACTATAGAAAGGATAAGCAGCAGTATCATTTGCTTGAGACATCCTGCCATCTAATCTAGCCACATGATTGAAACACACCTGGGAGAAACAGGTTTGGGCACTTTTTTCATCTTGTGAGAGTAGGCTGTAAAAGAGCCGGTGTTGCCGATGCTGTTGAACTTGGGCCTGGCTTAGATCTGAATAGGCTGGTTGGCCTTGGGCAAGCCACTCTCCCTCGGCCTCAGTTTCCCCATCTGTAACATGGGAATAAGAATGGCTTACCTCACAAGTTGTTGTTGTTGGGGAAAACTAGGTAAGGATCCTGCAGCCTGAACAAAACTTTAGTTGGTTTCAGTGTGGCAGAAGAATGCCTGCTTGGAGCCGGCAGGATTCTGCCAGCTGCTAGGATGATTTGATTGACCCGCGGGAGCTGGAATTTCAAAGCCAGAAGGCTGGAGGTTTCCTGCAAGTGTCTCCAGCAGAGACGTCTGTTTCCTTGCAGCATTGTGTGTCTTGCTGCTATTTAGGGTCCCCCACCTCTTCTCGATCTACCCCCTCCCCCGGCTCAGTTTCAGTCTCTATTTAAAAGGCTCTTGCGCTGAAGCTTCAGGCGGTAACAGGTCACTGGCGGGAGAACCTGTCCCCATTCTTCTGGAGGGGAGAGTCTTAAAGGAAGGGAAGGACACTGCACCTCGCCCTCCCTCCTATTCAAAACTATTTAAAGACCGTCCAGCACCAAGCCCGTTCCCGCGGAATGGCTGCGGTGACGAGCACGGTTCGGAAATCAGAATGGCTTCTATTGTTGACAAATTCATTCTTTTTCCTCTTGTGATAAAGGAGATTTGTATAGAATAAAGAAGCCCATATTAGGATTTTGGAGCAGGGGTACCTTCTCTTCCCCCTCTGGGTAAGACACAGCGCTAGGAAAATAGGGGTCCTGTGGGAAATGCCGTGAGGGTGGGGATACCCCTTCTAATAGGAATGTACGACAGACAGTTGTACACATATGTTCATTCCTGGGCCCCAGGTGTTTAGCGGGGGGAATCTCTCCTGAGTCGCCATATTCAGTTTCCACTGAATATGGGTCTTCACTAGGCCAGAGATTCCCACATTTAAGGCTTTGTGAGCCTGGCTTTTACACCAGTGCCTGCCTGCCCCCCCCCCCCCCCCATGTTGTTATTTCAAGCTTATTCACGAACCCCATGTATTGGGGGGTTCTTATGAGGTTGCACCATTTGTATTTGGCTAGATACAACCCCGGTAGGACGGAGGATGGAGAAGGCCCTACTTGCAGGGATGTGGAATCTTTTCTTATTTGGAGGCCACGTTGGCCATTTCAAAATGGCCACCAAGGCAACACGATAAACACAGAGAGATGTTGGCTGACATAACTGAAATTCTCACATTTCCTGTTTGTTCTTATTCCAGAGAGTCAGTTATTTTGTTGCCCAGAACAGAAGCATTATCTGAGACAACAACGGGGAGAATTTTGTAGGGCGTGGGCTGTAGAAAGATATGGGTGAGGCAGAGAGATGTAGGAAGGCATGCTGAGATAGTCCATTGCTGGATTGGTGCTAGGAGAGAGGATATACAGGGACGGGGGCTAGATCATGAGCCTGGCCTGTGTATCCAGAACCGTCTCATTAGTCCATACCCTCATCTCTACTGCCTTCCTCTTGAGCAGGCACCTTCAACACTTGAAGGTAATGGGGCCAGACCCCCGGTAATGCAAGTGGCCTCAGTCATCCCCCAGATCTAGATGGGTTGATATAGAGCTGAAACGAATACCGGGTATGCACACTGAATTTGTGGTACTTGACTCAACTCACCACCTGACCTGAGTACCGACAATGTCACCAATTCCCTGGGAAACCATTTTTTTTTTACTGTTACCCGAAGTCCGGATTTACCAGCTTCCAGACCCAGAATGCCAACCCTTCCCTCGGTATTGATTTTTCAAATTACCATCCTGATTTTCGTTATTTTCCCATACTCACTTCCCAATGGGTAGAATCGGTAATGGTAAAAACCGATTTCCCAGGTACTCGAGTTCTGGACCAGGTGCACATTACAACGTGGTACTTGAAATTGCAAATACGACCTGTGTGTAATAAGTCAGGTATCCATTTCAGGTGTAGGTTGACACTTGCTATCGCGTGTGCAGGAATTAATGTTCTTAATTAACATGGAGAGCAGGTATTTAAAGTAAGTATCCTGCAAAACATGAACAGTCTGTTTTAACAGTAAAGACATCTAAAAGGGGTCTCCTTATTTACCCCTCTCCTCCTTATATTTTGGTCACTGAAGATTAATCCAAGGCCCTCAATGCATAGCGGTAATCCAGTTCTAAGGTTGCTAGTTCTTGTGGTTTGACCTTGAGATTCCTAGAGGTCAGAATGGAAGTCTCAGGCTCAAACTGTAAGAAGCAGCAACCCCTGTCCAGCCCAGCCACTAGCTGTGGGTTAGGGAGTCTGGAGATCTGGCCCAAGTTTTATTTTTTTTTTAAAAAACTGGCTGCAATTTAGGAAGCTCCAGATAGCAAAAAAACAAAAATAACAATCAGGAATTTATTAGTTAAAGCCATCCAGCCCAGAGCACAGACAGCTAAGAAAAAAAATGAGAACAAGACACAGAGCAAAAGGACTGTTCCTTCCCTTCCTCCCTTTCCTTCATCTAAATCTGCCCCCTCTTCCTCACAGCCTCTGCTAGCCATTTCACTCCCCGTCCAAGACCCTTGATTTCCTATTCTCCTCTCCCTACCACTAGGGTCTATTAATAGTGAGAAAGGGAAACGCAGAATAATAGCCTAGGAAATGGTGGAGATACGCCCCAGACAGACACAATGTCGCTGGCAGGGAGCCGCAGCTGCTCCCAGGGCATGATGAGAAAGTCAGGGAGTGTGGACGGTGCGGCCTAGGACAGGACTGAGCTTTGGAAATCCTTGCTACTTTTCTGGAGGGGCAAGGGTTTCAGTTAACTCAAAGCCGTCGCTAGAACTGGGAATCCTCTGGAGAATGTAATCCATGCGATTCCACCAGGGCTGAAAATTAGAGCCCAAGAGATCATTCGCTCCAAGGCAGGAGTCACTAGAGCCAAACTACGTGCAAGAAAGATTTCCTCCGCCTCCTCTTAGCTTGCGAGTTCTAGATGTGCTCGACGAGCTAGTTTTCCCAATTAGCATTAGGAAATAGGTTGCAGCTAAAGCCAAAACGAGTACTTGCAAAAACGGGTGTACTCGTCGGATTTCCGGTACCCAAATTGACCCACAATGTTTGGGGACTAATCAGTACCTGATTAATGCCTGTTTTGATGACCCGATGTCCCAGAGTATCGGCTTCCAGCCCCATTTTTTCAAGTTTCTGTCCCGATTTATCGACCAGTAATGGGAAAACTCGGTAATGGAAATTTTGTAGGTAGTTGGATACCGGTTGACGAGTACCCAACATAGTACTCTATACTCTCGGGTACTAATGTCGGTACCTGTTTTAGTTTTAATTGCAGCGGCTATCATGGTGGCTAAGGGAGTTATCCTGAGGAAATGGAAGTCTCCATTTCCTCCAGCGTATACAGACTGGTTGCACGAGTGACTGCTTTACATACTGCATTATTGGATTTTAAAAACCAACTTAGCCAAAATCCACAAACCATTGATTCCTTTCTGGTAAAAGGGCAGGAAGCGGGATAAAGAGTAGGTAAAGTAGCCGTAACATCCAGCTTGTGAGAGAAGGTGCTTGACTTCAGCTTAGGTGGACCTGGTTCAAATCCTGTCAGCTGTGAATTCGGTGGGTGGCCCTCGGGCAAGTCGCTCTCTCTCAGCCTCGGTTTCCCATCTGTAAAATGGGAATAGCAGTCAAGAGGGTGTAGCTATAGTTAGGGGCAGGCAGTGCAGCTGCATTGCGGCCCATGCGCAGGGGTGGTTGGGATACTCCCTAGTGCAGCAGTGTCCCCTGCTGATGGGGTAGTGGTGGCTGCAACCTACTAATGCCCGCACCCAGGAACCTGTTGCTCACTACTGTCCCAGTCCAAGGTCCGCATGTGCAGACCCAAACTGCAGTTGCCCATGCACACACACACACAGCACAGCGTGTGTGCGTGCAGGGTGGGGGGCTGGGGAAAGTCCCCCACTGCAAACAGGAAAAGGAGAAGTGGTACGTTGGGAGCTACAGAGGACTTCCCCTGGGGGCTTCTGCGTGCACACACTGAGACATGCGCACAGATCTTGGATCGGAGCCTCCGAATCGGATTCGGACCTGGCCACTCTCACCCGGTGCTTTCATCACCTTGAGGCTAGATTACAGCAATGCGCTCTACATGGGGCTGCCCTTGATGACTGTTTGGAAGCTGCAGCTGGTGCAGGACATGGCGGTTCGCCTCCTTTCAGAGGTGAGGCACCGGGAGCACATTACACTGGTGCTCCATAGTCTGCTCTGGTTCCCTGTAGCTTTCCAGGCATAATTCAAGGTGCTGGTTTTGACCTTTAAAGTCCTAAACGGTCTGGGCCCCGCCTCTCTGAGAGACGGCCTGTCCTTCCATGACCCATTGCGGCTTCTGTGACCAGCCAGGAGTGCCTCCTTGGGGGGAGCCCGTCTGTCAGTCTTGTTCGCTTGATGAGGGCTTGCAGGGGGGCGTTTTCGGACGCTGCCCTATTGTTATGGAACTCCTTTTCCCCCGGAGGTTCATTTGATCCAGAGCCCAAGTGTCTTGTGGAGGTGGTGTAAGACCTTTTTGTTTGTAAAGGCGTTTGGCGGGGAGGGATAGGTGGTTGGTGGGGCGGGTGTGAGGAGGGTTGGATGTGGGAAGTGGAAGAGATAGTACTGGAGCTGTGTGAAGGTTGGGGTTTGGGGGGTTGTATTTTTCTTGTTTTTATGGGCCTATGCTTTTGTGTATGTTTTATATGTGTATTTGTATGCCATCCTAAGCCTTTTCAGGGAAGGGCAGGATAAAAAATTAAATAAATAAATATGTTTTCCCCATTGACAGCAACGAGGAAACTGCAGTAAACATGGGTCCCTCCCTACCTCACAGGACTGGTGTGAGGGCAACCCGCATAGAACACTGAACCCCAAGACCATGATCCATCAGCCACTTACTTCAGTGGGCTTCGCTCGCATGGATCTTCTCTAGAGTAAATGGTTTGTGGCGAGAGGCCTGGAGAGTGCTACTGATAAGAAACCATGGGATGGGATTCAGACTTACGGCAAAGGGGCCTTGTTTTGTTTTCGGCCAAACGTTTTTCCTGACTTCCCTCAGAGACTAGAATTGGTTGATAAAGACCTGGCCTTTGAACGCAGATGGGTTGTGTTCATGAGACAGAGACCGGGGGGCAATAAAGCATGGTGCCTTGTCTCCCTTGCTATCCAAAGGGGATGCTTTGTATCTCGAGCCTGTCACTCGGCCGCCCAGAAGTCCCTCGCCGATAAGCCCCGACTGTTTGTGCCAGGGGAGAGATAAAAGCCGGGCATTCTTCAGACCCCCAGATTGTATGGCTCTTATCACCTTGGTCCAGACAGGCTAGCAGGGTAACAGCTGTCTGTCAGCGGGGCTGGCTTTGAGAGGGCGTGAGTGGCAGTGACAGTTTTTGGTGGATGCTGCAGCGGGAGATCAATCTAAAACCATGAAAGGCAACCGAGTGGCAGATTTATCCAGCCACAGAATGGAGAACAACCTTCCCTCTCCAATGCACCTCAGTGTGGATGGGGTTGTAAGTAGGAAGGGCTGGCAGGTCCCCCCTCCCCCGCAAGGTTTTGAGCCAGAGTCTCCGGACAAAGCCTCAATTTCTCAAGGTCAGTCAGGGGCACGCGCGTGTACACACACACACACACAACCAGTAGCCTGGAGAAAGGAATGGGGCGAAATGGTTCTCCCACCCACGTTCCAACCTGAGAGCATCATGATGCTCAGAAAGGGGAGGAGCCACATCAGAAAGAGGCAGGAACGCCTCTTTGCCCCACCCCCTTTCCGACGTGATATCACAGTGCTCCAAAGGGGAAGGGGCACATTTATGATTTATGCAAATTTATACCTCACCCTTCCCCCCCCTCCCCCCCAAGGCTCAGGGTAGCTTAGAGCATATAAAAAACTTGTCCTCCTTGATCTCTCTGCTGCCTTCGATACTGTTGACCACTCACTCTTGCTGGATTCCTTCACTCCCTTGGCTTTTGTGGCTCTGTCCATAACTGGTTCTCCTCCTACCTCTCTGACCGCTCCTTTAATGTGTCTCTCTCCAACTCCACCTCTTCCTCCTTCCCCCTCTCAATTGGTGTTCCTCAAGGCTCTGTTCTTGGCCCTCTCCTCTTCTCGATCTATACCTCATCCTTAGGCAAACTCATTGCCTCCCATGGCTTCCAATACCACCTCTATGCTGATGACACTCAACTCTATCTCTCTACTCCCTCTCTCTCTCCCTCTGTTCAAGCTCGTCTCATCAACTGTCTCTCTGACATCTCTACCTGGATGTCTCAACGTCAACTCAAACTCAACATGGCTAAAACTGAACTCCTTATCTTCCCCCCTCATCCTTCCTCTCCTTCCTCACTGTCAATAACTATTGATGGAGTCACCATCCTGCCTGTCCCCCAAGCCCGTAGCCTAGGCTTCATCTTTGACTCACCCCTTTCTTTTAAACCCTACATTGACTCTGTTGCTAAATCCTGTCGCTTCTCCCTCCATAACATTGCTAAGATTCGCCCTTTTCTCTCTGTCTCGTCTGCCAAAACTCTTGTTCATGCTCTGGTCATCTCTCGCCTCGATTACTGTAACCTCCTTCTCACTGGCCTTCCCCGGTCTCACCTTTCTCCCCTCATCTCTGTCCAAAACTCTGCTGCCAGGGTCATCTACCTCGCCAGTCGCTTCGACCATGTGCAGCCCCTCCTCTCTTCGCTTCACTGGCTTCCCCTTCCTGAACGAATCCTGCACAAGCTCCTAGTCTTCACCTATAAAGCTCTTCACAACCTTGCTCCCCCCTACCTCTCTGCACTTATCGCCCTCCATACTCCAGCCCGTGCACTTCGCTCCTCCTCTGTCCCTTCTCTCACCCTTCCACGCCTTCCCTGCTCCCCTAAGCGCCTTCGTCCCTTCTCACTTGCTGCCCCCCATGCCTGGAACTCCCTCCCTGTCCACATCCGCCTTGCCCCCTCCCTTCATACCTTCAAATCTCTCCTTAAAACTCACCTCTTTCGCTCTGCTCTGTCTGACTCTTTATCCTGCTGAGCCACTATTCCTATACCTACGATCGGTTTACCCTTATCCTTGCAACATGGACCTGCCTGCTGTCATTCTCATCGTAACCAAGCCAAGTACGTGCACTTGAGACCTCGCATCTTCATGAATGTTAGACCCCTTGTCTCTCCCTCTGTTCCCCTTCCTAAGTCTCTCCCCCAGCTCCTGTCTCTCAGATTGTAAGCCCTAGGGGCAGGGACCGTGTCTATTTTATTACTTTGTAAAGTGCCATGTACACTGCTGGCGCTATATAAATGTTTGTTGATAATAATAATAATAATAAAGACATAAAAATCCCCTTAAAGACCCCACATCAACCCCTGACCCAATCCTATCCCTGCCGACCAAACGCCCGACCAAACAGAAAGGTCTTACATCACCTCTGAAGGTGAGTAGGCTTGGACTTAGACAAAACTAGGGGAGGGAATTCCATTGGATACAGGCCCCTGATTCAGTCAGTGGTACTTTTAGCCGAGAATAATGGACTCTTCCATGGAATTTGTTTCCCCAAAAGTGTTTGCCCAGACTTAAGACAACTCCAGTATAACCCAGGGCGTTTGTATTCAGGAAATGAGATCTTGCTCTTCCCTCAGACAGCTTTATCTTGAACTACACCAATTTTTTTTCACCCCCTCTCAGAGAGTTCATGTATTAGGCATCCTATGCCTGCCTTGGGGATTGAGAATTTCCCTGGGTTGACATTACTAAGTGCCATTTCAGAGTCTGACCTTCTGTAGAAAATGAGGCTGGAGAATTCCCCCTAGGATAGAAAATCCTGCATTGAACCCCCTGGGAACTTGCAGCACAGCTAGAGTATCTTTTCTTAGGAAGGCTCCTGGGCGTGGAGAGCGCCCCCCTCCCCCCCCAATCCCTCAGCGAGTTGTTCCAACAATTAATCGAAAGAAAGCAGCTGGTGTCTTATTTCCGATTGAATTTTGCTGAGTTCACCATCTCTTCTGTGAGATCTTCTGCCCTTTGACTGGTAGATTGCCCTCAAAACTGATCTGTCTTCTCTCTGGGAAGGTAATTATAGGCCATAATCAAGTGACCTCTTAATCTTTACCTTTCTATCGCTTCCTCTAAGGAGACTGGCCCCGGGTCGGGGGACTTGGCGTGATTGCCCTCGGTATTCACTGCCTGGGAGGACAGAGGTTGATAACAGAGACTCCGTTCCAATCAGTGAGGGATTGCTAACTTCTGCCCAATTCTGCTGCCTCAGACGACAGGCAAGGAACTTCCTGCCTTCCCCAAAATAATTGCCATGGGTAAAATGGGGTGTGTGTGTGCTCATGCCGCTGTAGCGTAGGAGTGATCATTTACAATTATGGTTATGATAAATAATATTGCCGTAGCTGCTTGGTAAGAAACAGGGCTGCACATTCCGGTTTGGATCAAACACAAAAGCGACCGTTGGTGCTTCTGTATGGAAAACACAAAAAAATGCCCTGCAGTTTTCCAATAAATATAAGGATATAATTAAGGAGCTGCCTAACTGAGTCTGACCAATGGTGCATCTTTGCCCAGTATTGTCCCAATGGTGCCTCTTTGCCCAGTATTGTCACAACCGGACACAGTAGCAGGGTTTCAGATCTGGCTTTCCAGGATCCGCAGCAGAGGCCTCACCCAGGCATGCTACCTGAGATGCTCCAGGATCCCCAGCAGAGGCCTCACCCAGATGTGCTACCTGAGAGCCTGAATCGGAGCTGCCAGGAATTGGCTTGGGACCTTATACATGCAAAGCATGCGCTCTACCACCTGAGGCACGGGCCCACCCCAAAATCCTACTATGGCCGCTTTTGCACTCGCGCAGGAAAATCACATGCCTGGTAAAAGCGTCGGGGGCGTGGCTTAGATAAGACAATAAGCGCCTTATTGCCGCTCGCACATTCCTTTCAGGCCCCGAATGAAACACCTCATGCTCCAAGTCCCCTGACCCAATTCTCCTTAGAGGAAGAAGGGTAAAGATTAAGAGGCCACCTTGATATCAAGGTATTTAATTAGCGGCCTTAAAAGGAATGGGCGAGGGGCAATAAGGCGCATATTGTCTCGTCGAAACCACGCCCCTGGTGCTTTTACCAGGCGTGTGATTTTCTTGCACAAGCACGTGCCGCGCATCTAAAAGCGGCCTATGTTAGTAGGCTTTGTGTTTCTCCATTTCCACTTCTAGTTGGATGTTTTTAATCGTTGGTCTAGCATTTTGAGAATCTTTCATGCGCCATGGGACGTTGTGCCGGTCGGGGGGGGGGAAGGGAGTTTAGCCCCAAATATGGTGATCTGTAGGAGTGGGCTGTGTTTTTCATTTAGATTTGAGTGTTTTTTGGGTTCAGGGACTTGGCCTGCTTCCACAGGCAGCTGGAGGTGGGACTGGCCCTCGGAACCAGATGAGACGGGTCAAGGGTGTGAGATTGGTGCTTTGGAGCTCACTGATACCAGGACCCTTTACTGTTTCCTGTAGGCTCACCATCTGTGCGCGCACACACACATGGGCTACCCCCTTAAACGTACACAAGCTGCGTGGAGAGGCTGCACCCCATATTTGTTTGCTTGGAACCATTTGTAACAGGTCCCAAAGTTTTGAGACATGAAATACAAAAAAAACCTTCACCAAAACACACACACACACACACACAAACACACACAAAACAACCCACAAGAATTGACTCTGAGAGCAGAATACAAATCGGAAATACAAGATTTGTTCCCTTTTGCACTTCTCTAGGAAGCAGCAGCATTTCGGTATTTCCACAATGTAGGCACAAAAAAAACCCTAGGGATGGGACTTTTCGTTTCAACCAAAAGTGGCTGATAACGGCTACTTTTGGTTAAAACCAAAGGATATGAAAATTGGGCCCGTCTCAGTTCCCAATTTTCAGTTCGGAACTTCCCATTGAAGTCAATGCGAAGACCTGTGGAGAAACTTCCTTCACTCCACCGTCCCCACCCCTCTCCTGGCCTCGGAGGGTGGGGATGGGGATCCATTACCCCTAACATTCCACCCTCACCCGCTGGGGCCCAGCTTTACCCCACCCCCACGGGCCCCTGTATTTGTAACACTTACCGTTGCCGGTCCCGGTCCAGAGAGTGGGGGCCACGACCGCTGGCTCCGCTACCAGTAGCCAGGTCTCCTCCCCTGCTGGCTGGTGGCGGGAGCCGGCTCTGCTGCCAGGCCGCTGGGCCTTCTCCACTGCAGGGTGAGGAGGCCCGGCTACCGGCAGCGAAGTCAGCTCCTCTGCCGGGCAGCTGGGCCTTCTGTTCTTTCTTCTTCTCTTCAAGTCTGGCTAGAACCTGAAAAAAATGCCGCCGAATCGGCAGTGGTGCAGCACACACGTGTAAAATGGCCGCTGAGGCCATTCTACTCACGTGCAGCCCCGATCCAAAATGGGGCTGGTTGTGTCGGCGTCATTTTGGATTAGGGCTGCACATGAATAGAATGGCTTCAGCAGCCATTTTGCACTTGTGCACTGCGCCGCTGCCGATCCGGCAGTGTTTTCTTCACGCTCCAGACCAGACCTGAAGAGAAGAAGAAAGAAGATAAGGCCCGGCTGCCTGGCAGAGGAGCTGGCTCCGCTGCCAGTGGCCGGGCCTCCTCTGCAGCTGGCGGGAGCTGGCTTCGCTGTCAGGCAGCCAGGCCTTCTCCGCCACCCTGCAGCGGAGACAACCTGGCGTCCTGGCAGCAGAGCAGGCTCCCGCCACCAGCCAGCAGTGGAAGAGGCCCGGCCGCCAATAGTGGAGCTGGAGGTTCAGCCGGCGGCCGTGACCCCCACCCTCCGGACCCAGACTGGCAACGGTAAGTGTTACAAGTATAGGGAGCCCGAGGGGGTATGGGGGTCTGTAAAGCCGGGCCCCAGTGGGTGGGGGTGTTAGGGGTAATGGATCATCACCCCCACCCTCTGAGGCCGGGAGTGGGGTGGTGGGGTTGGAACGGCCACTCGGGCGCTTTCTCTTGGTCTTGGCTCCCTATGTCAGACAGTTCTTTTTTCCATTGAAGTCAATGGGGAAATTTTCCGTTGACTCCAATGGGAAAAAAACAATACCGAGAAAACCAATACCAAAAGGAGAGCCGAGATCTGAGGGAGCCGATACCGAGAGAAACCAAACCCCAAAGTTTGCCCAGAGTCCCATCCCGAGAAAAAACTATAAAATGTGAGCCGTAATTCAAAACGAAACCGAAGCCCATCTAGGTAAACACAGATCTCCCTCACAAGAAGAGTTGCCGGATCTGTCGTTTCAAGTGCAAATGAATTTAAAAGACTCAGGGCAGCTCTTTTCGGAAAAGGGGGGAGGAGCTGTTTTAAGGGGGAACACACAAGTTCGTTTTTAAGACAGGGATGAGGAGCCTTTTCCCCCCTCCTAGGGGCCACTTTGAAAATGAGTACAAGCTCCGAGGGTCACAGAGAAGTTGAAGGTGCTTAGAGAGTGTGCTCAGGAAGAGAAGCAAGGAAAAGCTGGCCCAGCTCCCACTCAACTGTGTAAGGGAGCTCAGTGGCCCCAATGGGCCCTTTAGTGGCTCCCTTTTAACATAAGTCAGTGGCTAGCCCTACTGGGCTGCAGAGTCCAACAAAGATTGGGGGGGAAACCAAGAGGCATTCCTTGGAAAAGCAAGCAAGCCTGTGACAGACCTGGGAACTGAATCCCGGCCTTGGTCGCTGAGAATGGACACCACTACGACTGCCACCTCCTTCTGACCGACCTCCCGGCCTGGGTCAGTGAGAATGGACACCACTACGACTGCCACCTCCTTCTGACCGACCTCCTGGCCTGGGTCAGTGAGAATGGACACCACTACGACTCCTACCTCCTTCTGACCGACCTCCCAGCCTCGGTCAGTGAGAATGGACACCACTACGACTGCCACCTCCTTCTGACCGACCTCCCGGCCTCGGTCAGTGAGAATGGAGACCACTACGACTGCCACCTCCTTCTGACTGACCTCCCGGCCTCAGTCAGTGAGAATGGACACCACTACGTCGACTGCCACCTCCTTCTGACCGACCTCCCCACTCCGCCTCTCACCTTCTCCTTCTCACTTCTGTTCAACTTTTTTAGGAACACTTATGAAAAATACATACTGCAGGGCCCTGCATCGGCGCCTCTGGTGCCACTGCAGGTTTTGCAACATGTATTTTTCACAAGTGTTCCTTAAAAATTTGCATCGGTGGCAACCCTAGTTCAACACTCCGCTTCCAAGGTCATCCACCTCACTTGCTGCTTTGATCATGCTCAACCCTTCTAATGCTTCCCTTCACTGGGTCCCTCGCCCCCTTCCCCATCCAGCACAAAATTCCTTGTCTTCACCTTCAAGGCTCTTCATGGCTTTGCTCCTCCCTATCTTTTTATACTTATTTTCCACAATATCCCCCACCTGGAAACTTTGGCTACCCCTCTGCCACCACCTTCACCTGCTCCTTAAACTTTCGTAACCCCTTCTCCCAGACCACTCTTACTCCCCTCCCTCCCCCCACCCACGTTTGGCTCCGTCCCTCCTGACCTTCAGATGCCTCCTAGAAACCTCCTTTCCCTCAGGCTTTTCCCCACTCCTGTAGATTGGTCATTTTTACAGGGTCCCGAGTTTTCTCTGCCAGTCAGTTTTTGCAGGCAGGAAATTTCCCAGAAAAACCTGATTATGACATTCCTTTTCCATGCTTTTCCAGAGGGGAAAAAAACCCCACCAGAATTCCTGTTATCCCAGAGAACAACACGGAATTCCAGATTTTTCTGAAAAATGTTCACCTACACAAAAAAAACTCACTGCCAGAGAAAACTAGGAGCCTTGGATGCTTCTTGTCCCCCTCATCGATGTAGCTTACCATTAGGTGCAGCAGGGGCCCCCAAGCTTTGGGGGCGTCAAGGGGAGGTGACAACGTATGCAGAGTTTGTGTACATCTTGTGTGGGAGCAGGCTTGGGAGCAGGATGAGGGGGCCCATTTCATCATATTTATTTATTTATTTATTTATTTATTTATCCCGCCCTATCCCGTAAGGCTCAGGGCAGCATAAGTCATAAAAAAAAGATATCAAATACAAAATAAAACTCATTAAAAACACCTCCCGCCCCAGATCTACCCCTGCCCGTTAAACACCTGGCTGAATAAATAGAAACCTCCAGGGGAAGGGAGTTCCAAAGCTGTGGAGGGACATAAGGAACATAAGTAATGCCACGCTGGGTCAGAGCAGTGGTCCATCAAGCCCAGTATCCTGTCTCCAACAGTGGCCAGTCTCTTTCTCTTGGGAGAAGCACCTGACAGGAGGAAGGCAGTCCCCTTTAGATATTTGGGACCCAGGCCATTTAGGGCTTTATAGGTCAAAACCAGCACCTTGAATTGTGCCCGGAACGTTATTGGCAGCCATTGCAGACTTTGGTGTAAAGTGCTCTCAGAGACCCACCCCCATCAAAAAGGTGGGTTGCCGCGTTCTGCACAAGCTGCGAACTCCCAAACAGTCTTAACAGCAGCTGCAAGGCGTGGACGATTGTGGTCAGATCAGTATCTGAGAGAAAAGGGACGGAGCACCGGGGCTCACTCCAATGCCACTACGCCCCATGCCACGCCTGTAACTAAACCAAACGCATGCACCTGCAACTTCATGAACTGACCCCTGTCTCTCTCTGCGTTCCCTTCCCCTTTGTTCTAGATTTGGGGGTGTCAGGTTTCCCTTATTTTATGGGCAGAGACCTCTCTCTAATCATGACTGTTCAACACCAAGCACAATGCTGCTGCTACTATGATGATGATGATGATAATAATTTCATTTCTAGAGCATTCCCCCACCCAACACCCCTTGGAGCGCTTTCCAGCGCAGGGTTATACCCCACCTCTCCATAAATGTGTCAGGGAGGCTTACAACGAAAAACATCATAAATACACATAAAATACATCCCGCACCTCCCAACCCACTTAGGTGCTGGGCTTGGTCCTGGGAAGCCAGGGTTCAAATCCTGCCCTAGCCATGAAATCACTGGGTGGCCTTGGGCAAAGCACAACCTCTCAGCCTCAGTTCCCCATCTATAAAATGGGAATGTGTGTATGTGTCATGGGATTGTGGTCTCACTACCCCACTCTAGGCTCCGTTTCCCTGGCTTGCAGCTCCCACTGAATCAGCTTTCTCTCTAGAACTGATTCAGCCTGCAACGGGGGAACCTTCTTGTCACCTTTTCAACCATAGAGTTTCCCTCCACAGACTCTTTCTCTCTAAGGTTCGCCGAGATTGTAAACACAGAATTAACCCAAACTGTGTCCGGCCAATGTTAGGATTAGCAATTCCACTGGACCATACGAAGTTCAGTTAAAAGAAGTTTAATGAATAAATCATGAATAAGCATGCAATACAAGATTATACTCGAGAGTGCAGAAATCAAAATAACATAACCGATAACTCATTCCTATCTGTTCCTGGATTCTCCTAATTTAGACTTACCTTAATCAAGGTCCAAGGCTATTTCAGTTCATGTCGTAGCCAGCGGTGCAAAGCTTGACTGAGTACAAGTCTTAGGGTTTCCAGTAGATCAGTCCTTCATTCATAGCTTGTTTGGTGCAGCCCTTCTCTAACTGATAAGATGTGATGATCCCAAGATGGGTGATGAAGATGAAGCCTCCTCTTTGTCTTGTCTTCCTCCTTAAGTACTTTTCCAGGGTCCTTTGTTTGATTTTCCCGCACAGGTGACTCTGTGCTTTCAGTCAGGAAGAAATCTATTTGCAACTCAATGGCCTATTGGTAGTGTCTGCAGAGGTGTTAGGCCTTTTCCGATGACACAGTTGCTCAAGATCATGACTTAGCTGTTCTCCATTGCATGAAGTGAATTTCCAGTTCTCAGCTTGCACATTACATACATGTTTAACCTTTACCTTTACATATCTGCAGGACCGCCTCACTCCTGGATTGACCCCTGCGGTCAGCTGGGGGCGCCCTCCTCGGGGTTCCCCGGGTGTCTACTACCACGGGCGTTCTCCGTGGCTGCGCCGCGGCTGTGGAACTCCCTCCTGTTGGAGATCCGCTTGGCTGCCGGCCTCCTTTCTTTCCGCAGACAATGTAAGACCTGGCTGTTCCGCCGGGCCTTTCCCGAGGGAGATGGGGTTGGTGGGTTGGGTTAGGGTAGGGGGGGATGGGGTTTTATAGTGTTTTTAATTGTAATCATTATTGTTTATTTTATTTAATTTATTTATTTATTATAAACATTTATTAGCCGCCCCCTCATGCCCATGGCATATCAGAGTGGCTTACAAAATTTAATGTTTTAAATGTTTTTAAGATGTTGTGAGCCGCCCCAAGATACCTGAGGCAGGAGCGGGAGGCATATCAATTTTACTATAAATAAATAAATAAATATTTGTTAGACCTGCAGTCTACATGTAGCCCAGTATCTCCTTATCACAGCTCCCCCCCCTCCCCCTTCCAAAACATGTGAAGGACAGTGGTGGCTGGTGGAGTTTTCGGTTGGTGGGACAGGGGGGTGGGGCTACCCAGGGGGTCGGGCCATTGGCCACCCATCAAATTTAGGATTACGATAAGATGACGCAATGTTTCCGGATACAGCTCAGATGTGATGCAATAAGAAGTTAGAATGACTTCAAGAACTGTACATACACTGGAGCCCACTGGAGTCAAATTTCTCCAGCCGTGTAAAAAAGCTTTGACTTATCAGAAATTCTACTTAAGCAGACTGTAAGGAGACAGAGAAAACTGGTGCTCAGATTACACTAGGACTGAGACAAGAGCAAGTGTTCCCGTTTTTCAGGAAAATATCAACCTTTCCGGAGTGCTTGTAAGCATTTGTTGCTACATTGTCAGTCTCTGGGAATTCTGTGCTTCCACCATTGTTGATATCGCCACCTGTATTTTTTTTTGTCATTTCCCATCAGCATTTGTCACTTTCCAGCATTTTCCTCATTTTTTTGTTGTTTTCTGACATTTTTCTCCATTTTTGTCACTTTTCTGGACTTTTACAACAGTTTTACAGCACTTTTATGGCACTTCTACAGCAATTTCAAGCACCTCCCCTGCACTTAGCTGGCACTTCTGTGTCTCCACAGCCCCAGTTTTGGATTCGGATCCCATTGAAGTCATGGGGAAATTTTCCATTGAAGTCAATGGAAATTTTTCCCACTGAAGTCAATAGGAAACCAATCTATACTTCATCAATCATCATCATCATATTTTTATTTGTACCCCGCACTCTCTTGCCACAGGCAACTTGAGGCAGCTCACAACAAAAATGAAACAACTCATAACACAATATACAAAAATGAAATATGGTCAACAAGAACCACCCAAAAAAATAAAAACCCACCCCCACATTCTTAAAGAATAACTTAACAGATTCATATCTACCAGACCCGCCTTCAATCTCCATTACTCTACCCTTTCTTCCTTTCCTGCTGCCACCAGGGAAGGAGTCCTTCTTACCCCACCCCCCACATACAATTGTATATATATAAAATATCATATATATTAATTTCTCCCCACCCCTCTACATACAATTATAATACATAATTAGTTTCTACTAACCCATACAAACTTCATTTACAGAGCATAAATTAAACAATCCCTTCAATCCCCCAACACTTCAATTTGCCTACTGTCCACATCCTCCTTCTCCCCCCCCCCCCTGCTCCCACCAGGAGGAGGAGCCTTCTCCAAATCTCCAGTTCTTCGCAAAATTCGTATTCCCCGACGGGACATCTCTTCTTCCCACCACAAGTCTATAAAAGTAAACTTATGTCCCGGTCCCAATCCTCGGGCACAGCCGAAGGGCACAGCCAAAGGGCACGCCCCTTTGGACGTGCCCCTTCGGCGCGTGCCACCGGCCTGGCCGTCAGCTGTTCCCTGCCTTTTATCGGCCGGCTTGGACGCTGGCTGCCCCCCATTAGGTACAGTAGTGGCGGCGGCAACAGCTGTGCTGTTTCTGCGCTGCTTGACACCCCCCCAGAGACCTGCTGCTGCTCTTGCTCGGGGACAGTTCTCCAGCCCCCCTCGCACCAAAATTCAGTGTCTGTCCAGCAGAGGGGCCCCCAGGCCCAACCAATGGCCGACACCCTTTGGGTGTCACCCTGCGGGCTGGCGCCCACAGGGCCCCGCCCTGGGAGTTATTACCTGGGGAAGGGGAGGGAAAAGCAGAGTGACAACAGGCTCCTCCAGTCAAGACAGCCCCAATCCCCCCAGCACCAAACAGAGCTGAGAGGTTCCAGAATGCTCTAGGGGAGTTACCCTCTGATCTTGACGGCCGTCCACTCGATGACTTTGTGGTTTTGTGGAATACTCCGCTGACTGAGGCCATTGACCAGACGACTCCTAGACATCCGCTCCCTTGGCATCGGCACCGTAGGCCACCATGGTTTGTGGAAGGCCTGCGGAAGCTGAAGCAGGAAGGGCAGAAGTTGGAGCAACAGTGACGTCGATCTCGTGCTGAAGCTGATGGATTGTGGTATAGAGCCAGTTTACGGGCCTATGCCGTGGCTGTCTGGTCAGCAAAGGAGTTCTTCGCTACCCTGATAGCATATGCGAAGTCTCGTCCAGCAGAGCTTTTCTGGGTGGTGAGGGGGTTGGTCAGTCCGGCCTCGCTCCGCCTGGAACTGGAGTTTTCCAGTGCCTGCTGTAACATGTTTATTGAGTACTTTGCAAATAAAATTGCTCAGATTCACCATGACTTCGACTCCGCGTTTATGACAATAGGAGAACCAGAGGTTATGGAGGCTCCATCATGTCTGGGTTTGTGGGATCTATTTCAGTGGGTGACGCCCGCTGCTGCGCCGGATGTTCTGGGAACTGTTAGAGATACATTTTGTGAACTAGACCCATGCCCATCCTGGCTGCTCAAGGCCAGCTGGGAAACATTAGGGCCATTGCTGGTGGGTGTTGTCAATGCCTCCCTGCGGAAGGGTACGGTGCCAGACTGCCTCAAAGAGGCAGTGGTGTGGCCCCTGCTCAAAAAACCATCACTTGACGTTGACTCCCCCACTAGCCATCGGCCAGTCTCTAACCTTCCCTTTTTAGGGAAGGTTATTGAGTGGGTGGTGGCCCAGCAGTTACAGGAACATCTGGACTGCACTGGTTTTCTTGATCCCTCACAGTCCGACTTTCGTTTGGGTTACGGCACTGAGACTGCATTAGTGGCTTTGGTCGACGACCTTTGGCAGGAACTGGATCAGGGTCATTCGACCCTGCTAGTCTTATCAGATCTGTCAGCTGCATATGATACCATTGACCATGAGAAGCTGGTGACTCGCCTGAGAATTTACCTGGTTTCCCTCCCAAGCACAATCCCTAATCGGGATCTTGGTCACCCCACACCACAAATAAAATGTTTAATTGGGTACAACACTGTTTTATTCTTAACCACACAGATAACATACTATCAACACAGTTCTTGGATAGATCTATCCCTGGCTACTCAACACATTAAACATACATGTTTCTTACGTGTCCTGCAGACCACAGTGGTGAGTGTTGGTTTGGAGAGGTTGGTACAGGTGGGGACCCAGGGGTCCATACCCGGGAGAGGTGTCCCTTGGATCTGGATCTTTTGAGAGTGACGGCAAGGGTCAATAATCCAGTGGCTCACTGCAAAGCTAGTGGCCAGTCGCGCTAAAGACCTTTTGCCATGGTTTGAGCTTCTGTTTTATTGCCCTTTGGACTGGAGAACGTTATTGTTCTTGGGTTCAGGTGACTTCTGGGCGAGGAGGCAATATGCTGGTATGCTTGGTGGAGGGCCTCACGTTGTTATCTCGTGGGTTTCTACAGACCACATTATTACACACATCTCAATCTTTATCTCTTCAGAATATCCAGGCCCCATCCCTCCGGGCGAGGCTGGACCTTCTGTGCTTCAGGATGAGATGAGGGTCTTCCTCACACACCCTGGTGCCCTCAAGGCTGTTAGTTAGCCAATGCTCATTGTCCTAGGTCATGGGATGATGGGTTTTTTCTTTTATGCCTCCCTTTTATGTATTTTATATATTTTATGTATATTTTTAAATATTTAAATTTTTGTAAGCTGCCTGAGGCGGGATATAAATGGTGGAAATAAATAAATAAATAATAAATACCTTGATATCAAGGTATTTAATCTGCGCCATTAAAGAATGTGGAACTGGAAATATGGCGCGTCTAGACGCGTCTAAAAGCTGCCCGCACCACCTTTACGAGGCACATGATTTCACGGCGCCAGCGGGCAGCGCTCGTCTAAAAGCGGCCTTAAAGTTCACCCTTAGAATCATGCTCTTGCCCCTTTAGGAACACAGACTGGGTTTCTGACCCCCCGCTTGCTGTACTTTTACCAGTGGGAAAGAGACACCCATCCCTCCCTCGTTAAAATTAGGCAAGGTTTCATCCTTAGCTAGTTCTGACCGGAAATCTGCTTGTGTTTCACAGTCAGCACCTTCTCTTAAGGTAGAATCACCCAGCTCCTGGCCTGCCTGTAACCCCCTGGGTTCAGTAGTGTCTTCCCCAGCCGATAACTCTCCCCCAGTGGTGACTATCAGGTTTGATTCTGCAGAATTTGGGCCCTCCTGTGTAAGGCAGGGTGCCAAGTCCTGGGCCTCAGAATTAGGTTGGTCTGTAGGCTCCATTCTGTTTAGTTCCCCATCTGAGAAAGAGGGTTTAAGGTCACTCTCTGAGTCTTGCCCTTCCGTGCCTTCTGGCTGGGCCAGAGACTCCTCTCTTGAGTTTTCCTGCTCCTTAGTGGAGTTCGTAGGTTGGGATGCAGCCTCTGCGTGGCTCCCAGGGCCTTGCTTCAACCCTTCCCCTCCCCCAGGCTTGCTCTCTGTCTCTCCATGTTCCAGGGAATGGCCCTGGGCTACAGCTACCTCTGTAGTCCAGTCCCAGATATCATTTCCCACCAGCAAATCATGTTTAACTGGTTTGGGTGCTACAGCAACCTCAGTGGGCCCCCTGACTCCCTCCCATTCCAGGTTTATGACTGCTGTAGGTACAATTTCCTCAGCTCCCAATAGCTGGGCACATTTTGACTCTTCTCTTAGTGTTGATGTGTTCTTTTGGTACCAACTTTTCATGGGCAGTAGCCATTGGTTTCCCAGCGTCTCGCCAACCCATACGCTTTCCCCCATTCACCTTAGCTGGTCTTAGCAGCCTCTCCTCTGCCTTGGGCAGGTTAGGGAGAGCAAAATCAGGTTCAACCCCTTCAGGGGTGAGATGGACTATGGATGCAAAATTCAGCTGATAGTCCCAATAACTCCCTCAGCCTCCTCTTTTGGGGGCAGTCGTGTGCCAGCTACCCTGGTTGATCACAATTAAAGCAATTCCTTGAATCTTTATTAGAGGATTGGAAGGTGTGTGCCCTTTGGGGTCTGGGTGATCCCACCTTTCTGACTTCCATGTCCCCATTTGACCTGTCTTGGGCCAGCCTGGCCGTATCTGTTTGAGGGGTTTTGTAACCATTTTGTTTGTTATGGAAGCCATTTTTGGACTTTCCCCCCTTTTGTTTGTGTTCCCCGTAGGCTAAAATAGCCATGGCCACATACGCATCTGCCCTTTTAGCTGCTTCTTTGGGATTAGTAATTTTTTGGTTAAGAATATGTGCTTTTAAACCAGAACCGCAAAGGGTCAAAAACTGTTCCATAATCACCAAATCTATAATGGTATCAATGGTAACATTCCCTTCCCCCTTTAACCATTTAACACAACACTATTTAAGCATGTTATAACAATCAGCATAAAACATACCCTTCCCCTTTTGAAAATTACGCAACTTTTGTCGATATGTCTCTGGGGTTACGTGGTAGCTGTCCAGCACCCCTTTTTTGAATTCCTCATATTGCCCTTCCCCCTCTGTCTTAGAACTGAATACATTATGTGCCTTGGTGGTGAGTTTCGGGAGGATCAGTCTGAATCAGAGGTCCTGCTGAATATGCTCCTGGCGGAAGATGTTTTCTGCTGTGGTGAAAAAAATCGATGCATTCAGTTTCCTGGTACAGTGGCAGAAGGGCTGAATAATCTCTGATCTGTTGTCCTCTGTCCCTGCCTTGGTTGCTTTCAGAGGGTAGTTGAGGCTTGATTCCTAATGCCGTCTGTGTCCTCAGGAGATCAAGTCGATGTAGCCTCTGCTTCTTGTTCTCCTGCTGTTTTAGTTTCTCAAGTTCGAGCTCTCTTCCTCTTTCTCTTGTTTCAGTCTTTCCAGTTCGAGCTCTTTCTCTTCTTGCTTTAGTTTTTTTAGTTCGAGGTGCATCTGCAGTTTCTCTGCATTTTCTCTTTCCTCCTTTTGGAATCTCATTTGCTCCAATCTGAGCTCGTGGTCCAGTTTCAGTCTGGCCAGCTCAACTTCTGTGTTTGAGCCATTTCCCTGGTTGGCTCCAGGTCCTCCATCTCTTGGATGCTGGTCAGGTGGAGGAGGGTTTTGAAGGGCTGGTTTGCAAACCAGCTCCATTCTGAGCTTGGTCCATCCCCTCAAATTCTAGTATAAGCTGCTTAAGTTGCTGTTTAGTTTTTTCCTCTGTTTGGAGGTGTCGGTCTTGTGCCTCCTTTATCAATTCTGCCTTTAGGAGCTTGGAGAAACCCTTTGGCAGCCTAGAAACCCTTTGGCAGCCCTATTTTGATAACTGGCCTGACACCCGAAATGAAAAACAAAACAACAAACACAGCACTCTGGTATACTGTCTTGCCTTCTTCTCTTGCTACAAATCTAAGAGCTGAGTTCTAGAAACAGCTGGCAACTCCCTCTTCAGTTCCTACACATTGATACATAGTTCTGGGATTTATTCCCTTTGGTTGGGTACCACTGTCATGGGATTGGGGGCTCAGTACCCCACTCTAGGCTGTCATTACTCAGTTTCCCTGGCTTGCAGCTCCCACTGAATTAGCTTTCTCTCTAGAACTGATTTAGCCTGCAACGGGTGAACCTCTTGTCACATTTTCAACCATAGAGTTTCCCTGCACAGAATCTCTCTCTCTAGGTTTGCCTAAGTTTGTAAACACAGAATTAACCCAAACTGTGTCCGGCCAATGTTAGGATTAGCAATTCCACTGGACCATATTAAGTTCAGTTAAAAGATGTTTAATGAATAAATAAGAACATAAGTAGTGCCATACTGAGTCAGACCAATGGTCCATCAAGCCCAGCATCCTGTCCGCCGACAGTGGCCAATATTGATCGCATGGGAGAAGAACCAACAGTCACAATGGACAATCCATTCTCCATTGTTCACTCCCAGCTCCCAGCAGTAAGAAGTTCGTCCCGTAAGCTACTTGGTTAATAGTCATTAATGGACCTACTCTCCAAGAACTTATCCAGTCCTTTTTTAAACCCAGCTATGCCACTGGCCTTGACAACATCCTCTGGCAACAAATTCCGTAAGTTAATTATACGTTGAGTGAAAAAGCACTTCCTTTTATTTGTTTTAAAGCTGCCGGCAGCTAGTTTCATGGAGTGTCCCCTAGTTCTAGTACTATTTGAGAGAGGGAACCGTTATTTCCCCATCTACTCGTTCCACACCACTCAAGATTTTATAAACCTCTATCATGTCCCCTCTCGGTCTTCTCTTCTCTTAGCTGAAGAGACCCAGCTTGTCAAGCCTCTCTTTGTACAGAAGCCGTTCCATACCCTTTATCATTCTCATTGCCCTTCTCTGGACCTTTTCAAGTTCAGCGATGTCTTTTTCATTTATTTAATTAATTAATTTAGTGATTTGTATCCGACTCCCTCCAGCCCTACGGCAGCTCAGGGCAGCTTACAAGACATTTAAAAACAATATATAAAAACAATTCATAAAAGGGATTACTAAAACAATAAAAAAACAACAACAAGAAGGTAAAACCACTAGTAAAACAAACAAACAAGCAAAAAACACCCTTATTTCCCCCCCCCCCCCCCC
>QEPC01011928.1:738546-768780 GCA_003113815.1 Sphenodon punctatus | reverse complement strand
CCCCCCCCCCCAGTTCACCCAGGGGACCTCCAAGAAGGCGCCCCCAGTGGACCACAGAGGTCACACTACAGCTCGGGGAGTGAGGCGGTCTCTCAGATAGGAGGGGCCCGGACCGTGTAGGGCTTTAAAGGTTAAAACCAGCACCTTGAATTGGACCTGGAATGCTATAGGCAGCCAGTGCAAAGCCCAGAGCACTGGTGTAATGTGCTCACTACGGTCCGTCCCCGTCAGGAGACGGGCTGCCGCATTCTGCACCAGCTGCAGCTTCCGAGTCGTTACCAAGGGCAGCCCCATGTAGAGCGCGGTGCAGTAATCCAGCCTTGAGGTGATGAATGCATTGATGAGGGTGGCCAGGTCAGATCTTGAAACATGTGACTGGGTCCTCCGCACAAGATGTAATTGGCGAAAGGCTCCCTTTGCTACCGCCTCCACCTGACGATCCAGGTGCAGGCCAGGGTCTAACAGAACCCTCAAACTCTGCACCTGCGGGGCCAGTGGGGGCGGATCCCCTCCACAAGGGGAGCCATCACCTCTGCTGCCCTGCCCGCCAACATCACCTCCGTCTTATCAGGATTCAGCTTCTGTCTTCTCAGTCTCATCCAGTCACTTACTGCTGACAAGCACTGGGAAAGCACCAAGACTGCAGGACCTGGGTTTGTTGAAAAAGAGAGGTAAAGCTGGATATCATCAGCATACTGGTGGCAACGCACACCAAACCGTCTCACAACCTCACCCAGGGGTTGCATATAGAGGTTAAATAAAAGTGGAGACGGAATCGAACCTTGCGGTACACCTCAAGCGAGATCCCAGGGGCCAGATGTTTTTTCCCCCAGGACCACCTGCTGGCTTTTCCCGAGAGGAACAAGCGAGCCATCCTAAGACAGCCCCGTCCACTCCTCCCAGGGTCTGCAACCATCTCAAAAACAACCCATGGTCCACTGTATCAAACGTTGCTGAGAGGTCTAGTAGGACCAGAAATGTTGAATGTCCTAAATCCATCTCTCGGCGGAGGTCATCTTCCAAGGCCACCAATGCAGTCTCGCTGCCATATTCTGGACAAAAACCTGATTGAAAAGGATCCAGAAAACCGATGCTATCGAGATGGCCCTGGAGCTGCTAGGCCACCACCCGTTCAATAACCTTCCCTAAAAAAGGGAAGGTTAGAGATAGGTTGGTAGCTGGTGAGGGAATCAACGTCCAGTAACATTTTTTTTGAGCAGGGGCCACAACACCGCCTCCTTATTTTTTTATTTATTCCATTTATATGCCACCCCCTATGCCCACGGCATCTCAGGGCAGCTTCCAGCACAGGATGAACAATATATAAAAAAATAAAACAAATATAAAAATCTACACAAATGTTATTAAAACAATTTTAAAATACCACCGCAAAAATTTTAACCCACCCTCCCCTCCCCACCTCCGAAGGCCTGGGAGAACAGCCATGTTTTACAGGCCTGACGGAAGGCCAACAGACTTGGGGCCAGTCGTGCTTCCTCTGGGAGGGAGTTCCACAACCGTGGCCCAGCCACCGAGAACGCCCTCTCCATTGTGGCCCCCTGCTTTACGCGGAGGACCTCCAAGAAGGCGCCCCCGGTGGACCAGAGAGTCTGACCTGAGTCACGGAGGGTGAGGCGGTCCCTGAGGTATCCAGGTCCAAGACTGTACAGGGCCTTATAGATCAAAGTCAACACCTTGAACCTGGCTCGACACGTTACAGGCAGCCAGTGAAGTGCACAGAGCACCGGTGTTATGTGCTCCCGTCGGCCCGTCCCTGTTAGGAGACGGGCCGCCGCATTCTGCACTATCTGCAACCTCCAGGCCAGCGTCAAGGGAAGCCCCACGGAGAGCACATTACAGTAGTCCAGCCTCGAGGTGATAAAGGCATGGATCAAAGTGGCCAGGTCGGGTCTGAAGATGTGCGGGCGCAGCCTCCGCACCAGATACAGCTGTCAGAAAGCCACCTTCGCCACCACATCCACCTGCTGATCTAGACGGAGACCCGCGTCCAATAATACCCCCAGACTCCGAACCTGCTAAGCCACAGAGGGGCGCACCCCCTCCACAAGAGGGGGCACCACCTCCCCCGCTCGGCCCACCATCACCACCTCCGTCTTATCGGAATTGAGCCTCAGTCTGCTCTGCCATAACTAGCTCGCCACGGCCTCCAAACACTGGGATAGCACGGAGACGGCAGGGCCTGAGTCAGCTGAAAAAGAGAGGTAAAGCTGGGTATCATCAGTGTATTGGTGGAAACACACACCAAACCCTCTTATGATCTCCCCCAAGGGCTGCATATATACATTAAATAATAAAGGAGACAAGATTGAATCTTGCAGAACACCACAGTCCAGGGCCCGGGGGCTAGATGTTTCTGCTCCCAAGACAACCCGCTGGGTCCTCCCTGAGAGGAATGACTGGAACCAACCAAGGGTGGTCCCATCCAGACCCCCCCCCCAGGTCACGCAACCGTCTCAACAGCAGCCCATGGTCCACTGTATCAAATGCGACCGAGAGATCTAGCAGGACCAGTAGTGTCGAACGTCCTGTGTCCATCTCCCGGTGGAGATCGTCCACCAAGGCCACCAACGCCGTCTCCATACCATGGCCGGGCCGAAACCCTGATTGAAACGGGTCAAGAAAACTGATGCTGTCCAGGTGAGCCTGGAGCTGCAAGGCCACTGCCCGTTCAATAACCTTCCCTAATAAGGTTATTGAGGCAGTCCGGCACCCTGCCCTCCCGAAGGGAGGCATTGATCACTCCCACCAGAACCGGTCCCAGAGTCTCCCTAGAGGCTTTCACCAGCCAGGATGGGCATGGATCTAGTTCACAAAAGGTAGCTCTAACAAACCCCAGAACCCCGTCAGCATTGGCCAGTGTCACTTCCTGAAACTGATCCCACAAAAAAGGACCAGATGGGGCATCCATAACCCTCAGTTCTCCTCCTCTGCATCAATCCCGGCCCCGAAATCATGCTGGATAAGAACATAAGAACAGCCGTACTGGGTCAGACCAATGGTCCATCTAGCCTAGCATTCTGTCTCCGACAGTGGCCAATCACGGTGGCTTGGGAGAAGCACCCAACAGGTCACAATGGGGGATCCATTCCCTGTTGTTTTCCCCCAGCTCCCGTCATGTTCCCTGATCCTGTCTGGCTAATAGCTGCTAATGGACCTATCTTCCAGAAACTTGTCCAAACCTCTTTTAAACTCAGCTATAGTACTGGCCCTTACCACAGCCTCTGGCAGTAGATTCCACAACCCAATTATACGCTGAGTGAAAAAATATTTTCTTTTATTTGTTTTAAACTTGCCACCCATGAGTTTCATGGAGTGTCCCCTAGTTCTAGTACTAGCTGAGAGGGTAAATAACTGCTCCTTGTTTATTAGTTCCACACCACTCATGATTTTATAGACCTCTATCATATCTCCTCTCAGTCGTCTCTTCTCCAAACTGAAGAGCCCCAACCTACCAAGCCTCTCCTCATACGGGAGCCCTTCCATGCCCTTGATCATTTTTGTTGCTTTTCTCTGCACCTTTTCTAGTTCAGCTGTGTCTTTTTTGAGATGGGGCGACCAGAACTGCACACAATATTCGAGGTGCGGTCGCACCATCGATTTGTATAGAGGGGTTATGACCTCCTCAGTTTTGTTCTCTATCCCCTTCTGAATAATTCCTAACGTTCTGTTTGCTTTTTTGACTGCTGCTGCTGCGCACTGCGCTGTGGATTTCATTGTATTGTCCACAACCACCCCCAGATCCTTTTCCTGAGTGGTAACTCCTAGCTTAGTACCCAGCATTGTGTACGCATCGTTTGGATTATTTTTCCCTACGTGCATCACTTCGCACTTATCCACATTAAATCTCATTTGCCATTTAGATGCCCAGGCACCTGGTGTCGTAAGATTCAAGCGATCTTATCTGCGAAGTAGTTCACAAACTCCTCACAGCGGGCTTGGGGAACCTCCGCCTCTAGGTGGAGTGAGGCCAGACTGACCAGCACCCTCATCACCCGGAAAAGCTCAACTGGACGCTACTTTGCAGCGGCTATGAGGGCGGCAAAGAATTCAATTTTTGCTGTCCTCATGGCCACAGCATAGGACCGCAAATGGGTCCAATGCTGCAGCCAATCGAATTCAGTACAAGAGCGGTGCCAGCAGCGCTCTAACCGCCACCCTTCCCGCTTTGAGACGGGGCAACCAGAACTGCACACAATAATTCAGGTGCTGTCGCACCATTGATTTGTATAGAGGCATTATGACATCCTCAGTTTTATTCTCTATCTCCTTCCGAATAATTCCTAACATTCTGTTTGCTTTCTTGACTGCTGCTGCGCATTGGGCTGTGGATTTCATTGTATTATCCACAGCCACGCCCAGATCCTTTTCCTGAGGGGTAACTCCTAGCTTAGTACCCAGCATTGTGTACTCATCGTTTGGGTTATTTTTCCCTATGTGCATCGCTCTGCACCTGTCCACATTAAATCTCATCTGCCATTTAGATACCTGTTGCAGTTCCTCACAGTCTGCTCATGTTTTAACTACCTTGAATAACTTGGTGTCATCTGCAAATGTAATTACCTCACTCTTACTGCCCTTTTCCAGATCATTAATGAATACGTTAAACAGCACTGGTCCCAATACAGATCCCTGAGGCACACCACTTTTTACATCTCTCCATTGTGAAAACTGACCATTCAGTCCTACTCTTTGCTTCCTATCCTTTAACCAGTTACCGATCCATAGTAAGACACTACCTCCTATCCCATGACTTTTTAATTTTCTCAAGAGTCTTTTATGTGGGACCTTATCAAATACTTTTTGGAAATCCAGGTACACTATATCTACTGGGTCTCCCTTGTCCACATGCTTACTTATACCCTAAAGAACTCCCAACAGATTAGTGAGGCATGATTTACTTTTGCTAAATCCATGTTGACTCTTCCCCATTAAGCCATGCTTATCAACATGCCCGGCGATTCTGTTCTTAATGATAGTTTCCACCATTTTGCCCGGCGCAGACGTCAAGCTCACTGGTCTATATTTTCCAGGATCACTTCTGGAGTTACATTTGCCACATGAATAAGCATGTAGTAAAAGATTATATTCGAGTGCAGAAATCAAAATAACATAACCAATAATGCCTTCCTATCTGCACTTGGATTTTGCTAAATTAGGAATACCCTAACCAAAGTCCAAGGCTATTTCAGTTCATGTCACAGCCAGCGGTGGGAAGTTTGACTGAGTACAAGTCTTAGGGTTTCCAATAGATCAGTCCTTCATTCATAGCTTGTTTGGTGCAGCCCTTCTCTGGCTGATAAGATGTGATGATCCCAAGATGGATGATGAAGATGAACCCTCCTCTTTTTCTTGTCTTCCCTCTGAGTACTTTTCCAGGGTCCTTTGTTTGATTTTCCCGCCAGGTGACTGTGCTTTCAGTCACGTCCACAGGAAGGAATCCATGTAAGAAAACAGTACCCTGAGGCTGGTCTCCTCTTAGCTGGAGACTTTAATGCAAGGATGGGTGCTCGTGATGGTGATTTATTTAACTTTGGGTCTTATTGGCAGGAGGAAGCCCCGTCCCCTCTCCTGGAGAGATATTCAAAGGATGAGGGCTTAAATAGGCATGGAGTCCTTCTGTCTAAATTGCTAGTAGACCTAGACTTATATGCATTAAACGGAAAGGGGTGGGATGACTACCGATGTGAATTTACCTACATTTCAAAAGGGGGGAGTACCCTTATTGATTATCTCTCAGTCTCACCGGATATTATTCCCTTGGTGTCTGATTTTTCTGTAACTGGTTGGCCAACTAGCGACCATATGCCAATTGCTCTCTCTTTGAAATTAGGGTCCCCCTCTCTTCATCAGCCCCCCTGATGAGTTATGAACCTGGCCTAGTTAGGAGGAAATGGGATGATGCCTTGGGTCAATCTTTGGGACTCGCCCTTGATTCGGAGAAGGGGAACCAGGTTAGAAGTCTTCTTTTGCAGGCCTCCACTCCGGATTCCATTTGTGCTCCATTCCAGGTAATAGCAGAGTGGCTGTGCCCCATGTTGGTGTCCACCTCCACGAGTGCCGGTGGGTCCAAGGCAGGCTTGGCTAAGTTACCGTCATGGTTTGACGGTAGCTGTCGCCTTGCTCGCTCGAATCTCCGCCGTGTCTATAGATCCTATAGGACTTTTGGTTCAGACTAAGGCCGCTTTTAGACGTGCAGCTGGATCAGGCGCGGGAGCGGCGAAACAGCCGCGGCGCTGTTTTGCCGGTCCCGCGCCTGATCACAGCTGCACGTCTAAAAGCGGCCTTAGTGAGACAAGATCTGGTGGTTAAAAGGGGCAAATATAGGCAACTTCTTAGATCCAAGAGAGAGGCATATTGTAGGCAGATGTGGGCCCAAATTGAGGATACCTCGAAGGATTTAAGTTCCCAGAGGTTCTGGAAGTTGGTAAGAGGAATTGGGAAAGGGTCAAATGTTGGATGTATGAGAGTTTCCCCGGAGGCTTGGGAGAAGCATTTCACTTCATTATTTTCCCCACCCGCGGTGGTTGAGCCCGGATTGGCCTTATTGCCGGTAGCTTTAGAGTGGCCGCCAGTTACCCCTGAAGAAATAAAGGAGCTGATTTCCTCCCTGAATTCCGGAAAGGCCCTAGGGGGAGATTTTTTACCTGCTGAATTGTTCAAGGGGAATGTTGAGTGGTGGACCCCAGCCTTAGCAGTGTTATTTACTGCCATCAATACTCAGGGGAAGGTTCCAGCTGATTGGACAGAGGCAATTGTGGTCCCAGTCCTGAAGAAGGGGGCTGGTAATGACCCCAACAATTTTAGGCCAATTAGCTTACTTAGTGTATTGGGTAAATTATATGCCAAGTTTTTATTAGGTAAGCTTAAAAGCTGGATAAAGGCTCAGAATATTCTGGCATCTGAGCAAATAGGATTTTGTGAGGGGTGTTCAACCATTGACCATTGCTTTTTGCTCTCCCACCTTATTCAGAGGTATGCCTCCCCAGCGAATGCATTATATGCGGCTCTTGTAGATCTGCGAGCTGCTTTCGATCTGGTACCTAGGGAACGCCTTTGGGGAAAATAGTATGCCCTCAACTTGGATAGACGTTTGTTGCATCTGATAAGGGAGCTGTATACAGATACCTCTATTAGGGTTAGGCTGAACCATCCGGGGGCTCTATCAAATAAAATGTTGACATTGAGAGGGGTTAAACAGGGGTGTGTCCTGGCTCCCACCCTGTTCAACCTATATCTTAATGACCAGACCAGAGAGTTTCCAGTTGTGAGATGTCATCCCCCTAGGGTGCGGAATACTCATATTTCCTGCCTCCTTTACGCTGACGATACGGTTCTTTTGTCCCGCACGCAAGTTGGCTTAAGGCGTGCGCTGGAATTGTTCGGAAATTATTGTTATATGAACATGGTTGAAATTTAATTATCCAAAGACCAAAGTGATGGTGTTCTCAAGTAAACTAATAAAACATAGGTGGTTTATAGATACTAATGAACTTGAACAAGTAAGGGTCTATAAATATTTGGGACTCCTTTTCCATTCTGCGGGCACGTGGTCCGTACAGTCCTTAAATGCCTGCTCCCGGGCCAAGCAATTGACAAAGACCTTGTTGGTCTTTTTTCGTTCGCATGGTGGGAATTTGGTAAATCCGGCTATAAAAGTCTTTTTGCTTAAATGTATACCTCAGCTACTTTATGGTGCCCTTCTTTGGGCCTTAGATAAAATCAAGGTCCTGGAACGTATACAGGCAGGTTTCTTGCACTCCCTATTGTTGGCTCCTCCTGGTGTAAGTACCCTGGCCTTGTATGTGGAATACGGAGTTATTCCTCTTGAAGAAAGGATTTGGCAGGACTATTGGGTAAGACTTTATTTTGGCCTGGTTGCCCCGCTCACGTGCTTGGTGATTGCTGATAGAACCCCGAACAGTTGGGTGCAGCGAGTGGTGAAGAAATTATATCTGCTGGGGTTTTCCCGAGTCCCTTGCCCCATTGGGGTATAAAATTGCCAGGAATCTGGTTTACCAGAGGTTGGCGGATGTTGACCGGCAGGAGAGAGGGGCTAAACTAAGTGTTAGTACGGCCCGTGGCCCCCCAAAATTTCTGTTGACTGAGACCAGACATTCAAGGGCATATCTTGACTATGGGCTCCCTACGCTAAAGAGAAGGCTCTTTTTCTTGGCTAGGGTCAACTACTTTCCCTCTGCACTTACTCTGGGGAGATATCAGGGGATTCCTTTGGCTGAGCGCTTTTGTCATTGTCCCTTGAAGCAGGTTGAGTCCCTGAGTCATATTATATTTGATTGTCCCTTTTATGAGGACCTCCGTCAGAAACTAATATTACCAGTGGTTAGTGAAACCCTGGGTTGGTCTCGGGAGGCCAATATGAGAAAGTTATTTGGTGATACTTGTAAGGAGATTACAGGGAAGGTGTCACAATTTTTATTTTGTGTATATATTATTAAACAGCATTAGGGGAGTATATTTTGCTCTTTGTACTTATTAATTTTAAAGTTTTTTAAAAAATTTATATTTTGGGTTGGTATTTTTCTGGTCTCTTTTTATATTGGTATCTGAGTACTTTGGTTTTGTTTTGTATGTTATTATTTTGCAGACCTTTTGGTCATGCACTAAAATTTATGATGATGATGATTATTATTGCTCTCAGTAATAGAGCAATAATGGTTACATATGGTTATGTAAAATTATTACTGTGGTTAACATTAGCTAACACAGGGGTCAAACCCCGGGAAGGGTAAGGCAGTACAAGTAAGTAGCCAATTACAGGGGTCAAATGTTGCCGGCTTAAACCCCGGGAAGAGGAGGGCAACAAAATGTAAATATAAATGTTTAATCATATTTTTTTCTGTACAATTAGGGATACTCTGTATCATTTATTTTAGGTTTGGCTCTATGCAAATAACTTTGCATGACTTTGTTTGACTTCTCAGCTTGGTAATTGTATTATAGATGATTCTTTATGTTGCCGGAATGCATTATATTGCTTTATTATGATTATTATTGCTCTCTGTAATAGTTACGGTTATGTTAAATCATTACTGTGGTTAACATCAGTTAATGCAGGGGTCAAGTGTGGCCGCCACAAACCCCGGGAAGGATAAGGCAGTTTAAGTAAAAGTCAATACAGGAGTCAAATTTTGCCGGTATAACCCCCGGGAGGGGCAAGGCAACAAAATGTAATTATAAATCTCTTAATTTATTTATTTTTTTGTACAATTACGGATACTTACTATCATATATTTTAGTCCTGGTTTTATGTGAATAAGTAATCTAATTTGTATTTGTTCCTCTTTGTTACGGCCTACGGCCAAACAAATAAATACTCATTCATTCATGTGCAACTCAATGGCCTATTGCTAGTGTCTGCAGAGGTATTAGGCCTTTTCTGATAACACAGTCACTCAAGGTCATGATTTTGCAGTTCTCCATTGCATGAAATGAGTTTCCAGCTCTCAGCTTTCACGTTACATACATGTTTAACCTTTACCTTTACATATTTGTTAGACCTGTAGTCTACATGTAGCCCAGTATCTCCTTATCACAGCGTGTCTGTCTGTCCCTGTGTTCCTGTCATCCTTCTCCGTCTGACATTGGAAGCCTAATGGGCAGGGACCAGGCTGTCTCCAAAATCTATGACTGTAAAACACTGTGTGTGCCTAGTAGTGCTATAGAAATTGTGAGTAGTAGTAATCCACCACCAACCCACTCCTATTCTTCCAACTCTCTCTTGGAGGAATCCCCCCCCTCCCCCCGCCCACCCGAGGGGTCATGGTTCAACTGAGGAACTGCCCCCCCAGCCTCTCCCCCATCTCTCCCCCAACTGAGTCTGCCTAAACTACTCCCCACACCCATCCCTCTCACTCTCCCTACCCACAGCATATCCCCAGAAAAAAACACATGACTAAGGCGGTGCTTCAGCATTGCTGCATGCAGATCAGGATGGGGAACCTCAGGCCCTGGCGGCCAAATTTGGCCCATGACTCCTTTTTGCTTGTCCCCATTCCCATTGCTGGATATGGCCTCTAGATCCAGTTCCTGCGCTGCAAGATTGAGCTTGGGGAAAAGGGAGCAGAGGGGAGGGCATGAATCCCTGGCAAGATCCATGATCTGGACCTTCCTCTTCCTGAGCACCCCTGAAGCACCCTTTCCCCAATTGTATGCGGTTCTCTGAGCTTGTACTCATCGTCAAAGTGGCCCCTGGGAGGGAAAAGGTTTCCTGTTTCTGATATTAGCCCCTGAGCCCAAGCTCACCTGCAGGACTGGGCTCCCCTTTTATTACAACGGTCTTGGTCCCTGTGATCATGGCAACAGGGAGGGGAAACAATGGTCTCACCTTTAATTTTTTTTTATTTTTTTTTTAGGAGTTGACACTACGACAACAGCATCAACAGCGACAACAACAGCACCAACAGCAACAGCACCAACAGCACCAACAGCGACAGCACCAACAGCGACAACAACAGCACCAACAACAGCAACAACAACAGCGACAACTACAACTGTGTACGGCTCTACAGCAACATCTTCCAAACTAGGAACTACAGTCACCACACAGTCAAATGCAATCATGCCCACAAGTGGTCGAGCAAAACCCACTACAGGGATACCAGGATCATCAGCCAGCGCCCAAGTTAGCCCTTCCACCAAGGTGACTGCCAGCCCTACCACAGCATCTCCAACAGGAGGATCAGCCACTCCACAGCAAACTGTCTCAAGGAGCACTGAAACCAAGACTTTGCCTACTGCCTCCACAAGTACTGAGAAGTCCACCGTAACAATATCCAGTCAGACCACACTCACCGTCGCCCCTTCCAACCAACAATCTCCTCAAACCTCACCGACTGTTGCAGCCTCCAAGCCATCAAGCAGCAGTAATCCTGCGACGTCCAACACAGCAGTGATGAAATCCTCATCATCAATAGTCAGTACGACAGGGGCTTCTACATCTACTTCTGTGATCCTCAATCAGCAGACCTCCAAGCTATCTTCATCAACAAATCAGGGAACATCTGAAACCACTACAGGTAAAAACTTGGGCTGAACCAAATAGTAAAACAAATTATTTGGGAGTATTTCTGAGTATTGGGCCCCAAGTGTTCGGCCAGTCCTCAGTAACGTAGCCAAATACTTAGTACCCGGTAAAATACTCAGTATTTTAATGAGTATTTTTCCGAGTACCAAGTCTCCTTATATAGGGGCAGGAAAAGCCCCTATAAGGGGGTATATGCCCCTGACTCCTCTTCCTGCCTATTCCCCCTGCCCCCTTGCCTGCTGCCTCCCTTCCATGCCCTTTCCCCTTTCTCCCTTTGCCAAATCGAGGAGTTCCCGAGTATCATACCGAGTACCAGGCCAACTCCTCGATTCCTCGGTAAAACCAAGTCATTCTGAATACCGAGTTTCAGCCCTAGTAAAAACAGAACCTGGTCTTGTTCTTGGCAGGGAAATTACAGTGGATTATGTGATGTCCACTACGGATGGGACTATCAGTGAAATTCCGGTTACCGGTTTTACCGTCATCAGTCTTATCTGATATCGGTATTGGTGTATCGGTTTTTTAACATTGCCAATTTTTTTGGATTTTTAACACTGCAGCCATTTTTAAAATGGCCACAATGTTAAAGATCTGAAAAAACTGTAATGTTTAAAAAACGGTGCACCGATAGTATCGGTTTTATCGGATTAATCCGATATCGCCAATTATCGGCAGTATTGGATTCATCCGATACTGATAGTCCCATCCCTAACGTCCACTATGATGGCTGGCACGCTGGAAGTGAACCAGGAACTCCAGGGCTGAATGCATCTTCCACCCTCCCAATGCTTTCATATCCCTACACCCAACAGACTTTATAGCCTAGCCTCTCTAGGCAGGCTCCAGCACACAGGGGAAAACATCAAACAAACCTTTAAAGAAACACCACAAGTAGAGGACAACATTTAATATCAATTGTAATGCACCCACTCCAAATCCTATCTCCGCCCAAACACCAGGCCAGATAGGAAGGTCTTACATTGCTTCTGGAAGAAGCTCAGGCAAAAAAAAATTGGGGGGGGGAGGGGCAATTCTAGAGCTGTGAGGCTGTGTAAGCGGGTTGCCCTGCACCCAGTATAAGTTACCTCAGGATCAGCTCCCAATCACTGCACCAACCACTTTGATTTCACCAACATGCCTTTCATTTAAATTGTGTATAAAGTCCTCACACTTATGGAACTCCCTTCCCTAGTAGAGTCGTCTAAGCCCAAGCCCTACTCATCTTCTGGAAGCAGTGCAAGACCTTTTTGTTTGGCCAGGTGCTTGGTAGGCAGGGATAGGGTTGAGTGGGGTTGGAGAGGGTTCCCACCTTGTGTGTATTTCTCCACGGTCTGCTCTTCCATCTGCAAGTTGCATTGCTCTGTGTCTGTGCCCCAAATCAGGGGCAATTTAGCCTTGCCCCCAATTGCTCCCTTAGTTGTTATTTATATAGCACCAGCAGTGTACCTGGCACTGTACAATCAATAGTTATAGACAGGTCCCTGCCCTAGTGGGCTTACAATCTAAGAGAGACAAGGGAGGGGGAGACAAGGGAGAGGTGGTGTGTTTGTGTGTGCGTGAGTGGATTGCAGTGGTGAAGGGGGCTCCGTTTAAACCCCCTGCCACGGGGGCAGACCTGGGGGTGGCCATCCCCAGGTCCATCTGAAAATAATAATAATAATTATTATTATTTTTATACAGCACACACACACACACACCATGGCACTTCCCATAGAACAATTTAACACATCGTTTAATCCTCACAACCACCCTGTGAGGTAGGTTAGGCTGAGAGAATATTGTGACTGGCCCAACGTCACTCAGTGGGTTTCTGGCTAAGGCAAGCCTTGAATCGGAGCCTCCCCCTACCTCTCGGTCCAGGTACTGCACACTACAGTACACTATTGTGGATTGTGAGACTTCCTCTATGCATTTTTGCCCCAATCCTCCATAGAGTATACAGTGCTGTCTCGCTGTGGTTTGCTTTGGCCTTCAGTGTACTACTGCCCCCTTTCTCCTCGTAGTCCTGAGTGTGGCCCTGCTTTTCAGCGTCTGGCTCCTACTGCACCTTTCGGCCCCAATCCTCCATATAATCCTGTGTGTTATCTTGTTGTGGCTTCTTGTGTTTCTGTTTGTATTGCTGTCCCTTATGTCCCGAGTGTCTCTTGCTGTGGCTTGTCTTACCCCTCTGGGTACCATTGCTCCTGTCCTCCTGAGTGTCGCCTTGCCGTAGCTTGTCTTGTTCATCTGTGAAGATTGTTGCCCCAGTCTTCTTTAGAGCCCTGAGTGTTGTCTTGGACTGTTCGTCTTGCTCTTGCGTGATATTTGCCGTTCTTGGCCTGCTTTGTACCCTGCCTGCTTTGTACCCTTGTGCTCTCTCGTTCTACTTCTCCTTTGATTCCGGCTCTATGTGGCTTGTCATGTGAGCATTTCCTTAGTTATTCGTTGGCCTTGATCTTCCCTGTATGGTGCCCTTATTGCTCTAATTGTTGGTGTCCTTCCTTGATGTCTTGGGTTGATGATCTGTGCCTTCGGCCTGTTCCTTGATGCTGCTTCCAGGGACTTATCTTAGGGCCTTGGAGGGTTGCTCTCCTCCATAGCCTCCCTACTAGGGATGGAACTATCGGCAAATTATCGGTTACCGGTTTTATCGGTATTGGATTAATCCAATACCGGATTTATCGATATCGGCATATCGTTTTTTTTAACATTGCCAATTTTTTGGATCTTTAACATTGCAGCCATTGTTAAAATGACCGCAATGTTAAAGATCTGGAAAATCGGCAATGTTAAAAAAACGATATGCCGATACTATCGGTATGATCGGATTAATCCGATATCGCCAATTATCGGCATTATCGGATTAATCCGATACCAATAGTCCCATCCCTACTCCCTACCATGATCGGCTTATGCCTCTGAACATGCCGCTACAAAACCTTGAGGGAATACGTTTCTCAGCTGCTATGCTAGCCGTATCTTGAGTCTCTTGCTCCTCTTCTGTGTCCCCGTCTCTCCAGCTTCCAGTTCAATTCCTGAACAGTTGCACCCGGTCTTTTTTCACACGTTTCTAGCCAGTTTGAATTTTCCCTCGGGTGCTGCTGCCACTGCCGCAGCTAACAATCCCAGAATGCTGCGCCATGTGTCTCTACGAGGCAGGCAGACTGAGTGTCCCTTCCAACATTTCCAGCAATACATAAGGAAGAAAGCTCAACTGTTAAACAGAGGGCACACTTGCACAAGATCGTAGGAGACTAGAGCTGAAACAGGTACCTAATTTAGTACCCGAGTACCGTGCCAGGTACCCGACAGGCTACTCGAGCACTGATTGGGTATCCAAATCTCTGAAAAACCAGCAATTTCCGCTACCAATTTATTAATCTTTCGGTTACGGATCAGTAAATCAGGACGGGAAATGGAAAAATCAGGACCAGAAGTTGACATTCTGGGACATCGGTTACTCAGATCGAGCACTAATCTGGTACTGATTAATACCTGAATGCTGCAGATCCATTCAGGTACTGGGAATTCGATGAGTATTCCCCGCTTTTGCAGGTATTCGTTTCCGCTCTAGAGGAGATTCTTCCCCCAGCTGTATTCTTTGTTGCAGGAGTTAGTGTTCCCACATTTTCATTGCTTCCATGTTCCCTCCCTCACTGCAAAAGTTTCGTCCTGCTTCAAATTTGCCAGAGAGAGTGCCGTGACCCCGAACAGCGGTCCCATTATTATGGGGGTTTGTTTTTTCTTATCTGCAGTACATTTCCCCCCATTAGGCAGGCAGTGGGGGATTCACTCCATGAGGGGAGGCATCACCCCTGTTCCTCACCGCACCAAGGAAAGCTGGCTGATATGGGGATTAATCCCTTCAAACAATGAGGGAAAAGTGGGAGAGTGTCAACCCTTACTTTTCCGGCTTAACTTTTCACACTTTGTCCGCATTGCAGCCGGAACGTTCAACAGTAAAGGGGGGGGAGGCAGGGTTTTCTGCCCAACTTCCCATCTCATGTGAATGCACCCTTAGGTGCTTGCGGGTCATTTGCCAAGGCATCCTGCAGTTTGAATCCTTTTACTCAATTTAAAAAAAACAAACCAGGGGAAACAGTTTAGGGTGCGGGGTTTTTTGGGGGGGAGGGAGTTGTCTCCTGTGAATGTACGGCCAAGACCAAACTCCCCATTTTCCCCAAAAAACGCTCCCCTCCTACTTCCCTCTCAGTTTCCATTGAAGGCGTCACCATCCAGCCGGTCCCTGAGGCCCGTAGCCTGGGATTCATCTTTGACTCCTCCTTCTCCTTTAAGCCTCCGATCCAGGCTGTTGCCAAATCCTGTCGTTTCTCTCTGTTTAATGTTGCTAAAATCCAGCCCTGCCTTACTGTTGCCGCTGCAAAAACCTTAGTCCATGCTTTAGTCCTCTCTCACCTTGGCTACTGCAACTTCCTCCTTACTAACCTCCCTTGCTCCGATTTGCCCCCCTCATCTCCATTCAATGCTCCACAGCCAAAATCATCCACCTTGCGTGATGCTTTGACCACATTCAGCCCCTCCTCTCTGCCCTACACTGGTTCCCTCTATGGGAACACATTCATCACGAGCTCCTGGACTTCACCTTCAAGGCTCTTCATGGCCTTGCTCCCCCATATCTCTCCGCTCTTGTATCCAACCACGCTCCTGCCCGAGACCTTCGCTCCTCTGCCCCCGCCCTCGCCTGCTCGCAGCCCCCTTGCTCCTCTAAACATCTTTGCCCCGTCTTCCTTGCTGCCCCTCGTGCCTGGAACTCCCTCCCTGGATACATTTGTTCTGCTCCTTCCCTCCCAACTTTCAAATCCCGCCTGAAAACCTACTTCTTCTGTCAGGACTTCCCTAGCTTGTCATGAAACTGCGTACTCTTCTCCCTCACTCAGAATCTAGTTCCGTGTAACTAAGTGAAGCATGTGCACCTGCAACTTCTCAACCTCATGAATGTATCCGTGACCATTTTTACACGGACCAGGATGTGTCGGTGCAGTGGGTGTAGGTTTACACGGACACCCCCTCACCTACACCTACTGACACCCATCCTCTGTTCTGTCAGAGGGCTCCGTGGGTGGATGTGGGTCGGTGTGCGATGGGTGTGCAGCGCACACACAAACACCCACCGCCCATGGTGTTTACACGGGTGCACACCCATCCACCCACCAACCGGCGGCCATTTACACGGACTGTTCCCCCCCCCCCCCGCACACCTGCCCGAACACTGAGCGGCGGGGGGTGGGGGAGCAGACCATGTAAAAACAGCCCTTGTCTCTCCCGATGTTCACCTCTCCCTTGTTTCTTAGATTGTATGCCCCTTAGGGGTAGGGACCTGTCTGTAACTGTTGATTGTGTAGTGCCAGGTACATTGCTAGTGCTATATACATAAAATAATAATAAAAGACGGAGTGAATTTGCACGAAATCGTGGCCAGATGAGATCCAAGAATCTGGCCCCCAGCATACATCTACTCTGCAGGAGATGATCATCTGAATGGCTCTGAGGCAAGCACCCTGGTTTGTTTGTTTTTTCTCATATAGGGCATGTTCTCACAAACTGTCATGGGGATGGGGGAAAGACAGCCCACAAGCGTACCAAGGGGATCAATCCCAAGCCCTCCTCCTCCCGGGGCCTGGGGCACTCTGCACACGGCTCTGAACTCTCGGCAAGGTGAAACAATGCCCGTCAGGACAGTATTGGCGGCCTTTCAATCTCCAAGAGATTAGGCCTTTATCATCACTGGGCGCCGAGCAATCTGTGCAGGAGGGCGCCTTCTCACCGACCACTCACTCGCACTCTTCCCCAAGCGGGCAGGAAAGGTCGTGCGGATTGTGAAAGGAAACAGGGTGAGGGACCCGGGTTCACAAAAGGGGGCCGACACACTTGCACAGGCAGGATGGGAAAGGAAGCTCCCAGGAAGGGCGGGGGGCCGCTCACGCGCCACTCACTCGTGTCCACTTGTTCTCTCACACACGCGGGGGCTAGGTATAAGGGGAAGGGATACACTCGAACACTCAATACAATAATCACAGCAACACTCCTAAGCAAACACGCAAGGGATAGGGGAAACACACAAGACAAGGACAGGGTATCTCTAAGGTCAACCCACGGTACTTAGCTTCTCTCGCAGGGGGCCAGTCTGAGCAGCTCACCGGCGCGGTGTGCTTCACAGCGCCGGTATTTAAGGAGGAGCCACGCCCCCTGTGCGTGCCTGGAGCCGCAACGAGCGGCAGCAGCCCCACCCCCATGAGTTCCACCACAACAGAGCCTGTTTCTCCATTGGCGTCCTGCCGTGGCGTTGCCCTAGCAACTGCTGGGTCCTGTGGATCGCTGACGGGGGGCCTGGATGGTCCTGCCGCAGGGGAGGAAGGCGGGGGCCGAGCCCCCCGGCGAGCCTGGAACGGGTGGCCTTGGAGCTCTCGGGCGCGAAGGGAGGGGGTAACCCTGATACAAACACTGTTTTGGAGGTAAGCACCTCTAGGGGAAGATACAACTGAAAGGGAGGTCCAGCTGGATGTGTGGAAATTCCCCTGGTATAAAAGGTTTCCCCAGGAGGAACAGAAGTAGCGTGCACACCCAACCATCCCAACCTGCCCAGACAGTCACTTTGGGCAGCTAGGCATAAAATAAGAAATCATTTAGAGAGGTTACATCGGTCAAAAACAATTTGCCACAAACTTTCACGTCCTTTCACACCAACCAACCAGCCAAAACATAAGTGAGGAAATTTAGACAAACAACGTCTGAAACACTTGCAGGTCAGGGTCACCGATACACTGCTGTGTGACATTAGGGTGAACGTTACTTCCCCCCAGGGAGCTTTCCCACGCTGTCACAGGCTTCGCATTCTTGAGGCCTGTCGGACTCTTGAATTCATCTTTGCCATTTTGCTTTAGCATACAGCAAAGAGCACAGATGCCTCCAAGAACGTGTACCTGAGCTCTCGCATCCTCGTGAATGTCGCATCCCTTGTCTCTCCCTCTGTTGCCCCTTCCCTGTTTCCCCTCCCCCTGTCTTTAGATTGTAAGCCCTCTGGCAGGGACCGTGTCTATCTTATTCTTTGTAAAGCACCAGGTACATCGCTGGCGCTATATAAATGCTTATAATAATAATAATAAACAACAACCATCTCTCCAGCTGGAGGAAATGTCTCTACAGCTGAAGAACCTGGGAAGAGTCCTACGCAACGCCCACAAGGACCAGCACAAACTCCGCCAACCACAAAATCCTCGGCAACTTCAGAAAAAGATCGAGGAACGGAGGGAACTCAACAAACTAACGCTGCAGTGCCGTCTGGCCGTACTTCACAATCGCCAAACCCAACCGCTAGGACGTCGGCACCAACCACCTTGCGTTCCAGAGTCTCACCCAGCAAATCTCCAGCCCAGAACCAGGTAAAGTTCAAAAATCATTATTATCCAAGTATTTCTGTAGCACAAGCCTGGCACTGAATAATCATTCATTAGAGACAGGTCCCTTCCTCAAGGGGCTGACAACCTTGGAGGGACACGGGAGAGAAGAACATAGGGCAAGACAGGGATACTTTTGAGAAGTTGCAGGAGCACGCACTTGGCTTAGTTACAAGGGAGAAGGGGACCCGCAATGATGAAAGGTTCTAGAGGAAGCATCAGTGAGCTGTCTGTGTGGATGAAGAGTAAGGGAAAGCCTGAGGGAACAGGTGGGTTTTCAGGAGGGATTTGAAGGTTGGGAGGGAGCAGATGAACAGGTGTGTTCAAGGAAGGAGCGTCAGGCGTGGGGGAGCAGCATGGAAGAAGAGGCGGAGATGGTTCAGGAAGGAGGAGGCTCGGGACAGGGTGCGGGTGGTGGCTTTTTGTTATAGTCCTCAGAACCACCAGGAATGGATGCCCCGTCGGAGACATTTTGCATCTTTTTCACGACTCCGTCTGTTACTGCGCATAAAGATAAACAGGGACAAATCCGACGTGCATTGAATTTGATAACATCGTTCTGGGCACGTAGCCGCGGGGACATTTATTCCGCTACGTGTTGGTGGCTACCCAATAGTCTCCTCCCACCCACTGTTTCCCAGATGGTGTCCCTTGGTGCAGCACATCTGATGGTGGGAGAAAGAAGCCAGCTCCGAGTTATCAAAGGGCTGAAGGGGGGGGGGGGTCACCAGAAGCTGGGGCAGGCCTTACATGAGTGGGGTGGTTAGCGTCTTTACAGAGAGCGCCAGTCTTGGGAACCTCAGGATCAGAAATGGTGCCCCAGGAGCTCTGAAAGCCGCTACCACCATCTCCTCTCCTGAGGGTCCCTAGTAGACCCCCCCAGGCTGCCACCGCCCCTGGGAGGTCTTGAAGGCCCCACAGGCCACTCCCAAGGAGTCGTATGACACACCCCCACCCTACCCCACCCCTTAGCCACTGTGAACCTTGTGGGTGATGGTTACAGGCCTCAGAAACCACCAGGGTAACAGTCTGTGGGGCTCCAACATAGCACAAGGCCCAGTGCGCCAGCCCGAAGGCCAGCCCTGGGTCATCCCGCTTCTCATACAACAGAAATCATTTGGTTCTTCTCTCTCCCTCCCCACCCTGTGCCTCTCTCTTCAGTTCATTTGCGAGAAAGAGAAGTTGCCGGAAGACAAAGAAATCATCCTGACCCTGAACGCATCCAGGCCGTGCGTGAGTACCTCCCTGAGCGTAAAACGCTGCCCAGCTCCCTCAGGAGAGCAGCGGTTACTTTGCAGTCGCACACAAATCTCAGGTTAATTTAAGGTTCCCAAAGCACTTTGTGGGCAGAAATGTGTCCATTGAGCAAATGCAGGACAGGTAGGTAGAGAGCAGGAGGCACTGAAGATGAAGGTCGGGGGAATCTGGTCTTGGGCGCCAATCCTCAAAATGCTAGAATAGCACAAGCCTCATTGAAACGAATGGGGTGGCACTGGTGCAGTGCTTTGACTGGAGCCTTGGAGGGGATGTCGGAGGCCATTTTAGAAAGTGCCAAACCCCAGCCGGATGGGTGAGCAGAAAGAAATGGCCACGGTAACCCCTGGGCTCCGTCTGCAGAAGCATCTCTGCTTCCTGAAGCTCTGGACCATCGTGTCACTCGCCACCGGATCCCCTGACACCTGCCCCCACCTCACCCCATGGGCAGTGCATCCATTGAAAGGGGGCCGGCCAGATGTGGAGGCAGGGCAAGCTGTTCCTGCTTTGGAACATCCCGGAGCGCTGCCAGCAGAGCAGGCAACCCCGCTCTCAGCCTGGGGGTCATGGGAGAAGCAGCGAAGCAGGAGACTTGGGGGCAGGCGAGGGCGCTAGCAGCGGAGGCCCTAGTGGGAATGTAGCAGGGAAACAAGTACAGAAAGATTGGGGGGGGGGGGAAGGCCATGAAGAGCCTCAAAGACAAGCTTGTACTGGATGGGAAACGGGAAACAGCGCCAATGGAGGGAGGAGAGATGGGACTGAACCTAGTCAAAAGGAGCCAGTGAGCTGCTGCCACCATCTGGCCACCACTCATCTTCTCTCCTTCTCTGTTGCGCTTGAGGGGAAAGGGACTCCGTGTCACAGAGGGGGACGCGCTCTGTTTTACCACGCACGGTCCCAGACTCCAAACGCCGGACGGGTCTCTCTGGGGAAAAGTGCCCGTCAGGATAGCCTCACAGTGCCCAGGTCCCTATCATCATTGGGCGCCCGGCGCTTAAAGGGAGTCTGGGCCTCGTTCTGGCTCCCAACACTCAAGACCCGCACTCGTGAGCGGGGACGGAAAACCGTGTGCAGGGTTGGTGCACGGGAGGTCGGGATAGGGGCCCGTCCTGTGCGGGTGGGAGTGTATCCTGCGCCGTCGTCGGCGAGGCAGGCGGGACAGGGCCGGAGACTTCCGGTGTTGCTGCGCCGGGGTGCAGGGGGGGATCCCCGCTCCGGCCGGCCCCCCGAAGGTGAGGGGTACCCCCGGGGGGGGCTTGACACTCCGTCCTTAAAGGGGCCCCAGAAGACCCCAAAGGCCCTTCATTGGGTCCCTTTATCTGCCTCCTCAGGTTGCCTTAAGGCGGAGAGCAGAACTGGGCAGGCCCAGATTTACCACGAGGCAGAGGTTGGTGGCAGCACAGGGTGGAGACGGAGAATATAAAATGGCAGGCAGAGAAGGGGAAATGCCACCCCTTTTATTTGCCACTAAAGGGGCTCACGACAGAGCAAGCTCCAGCAGGTGGGGAAAAGAGGAGTGAAATGGACTAGAAGTCGGCTGGCCACCCAAGCAGCGCGAGTCAATTTCAGAGCTCGTGGGGGAGCCCTGGGGCTTCCCTGCTCTTCCGCTTCATTCTCCTCTGGATCCCTCCCCGCTCACAGCGCCTGAAAGGGAGACAGCGCTCAATGTTTGTGCTTTATCCCCCGCCAATTAGGGAGCCTTCCTGGCATTTTGCTTATGGCGGCAGCATTATGCCCGACAGTGCATTTACATGTGGGGGGAGGGGAGCCGGGGTGGCTTCTTGGAAGCTACGGTTGGTGCATAACATGGCAGCCCATCTCCTGCCAGGGGGCGAGCTCTGGTTCTCCAGAGTGCACTGACTCTCAGTAGTGTTCCAGCCACAATTCGAAGTGCTGGGTTTGACCTATAAAAGCCCTAAATGTTTAACAGAAGAACAGAAGAAGTGCCACACTGGGTCAGACCAATGGTCCATCTAGCGCAGCATCCTGTCTCCGACAGTGGCCAATGACGGTGGCTTGGGAGAAGCACCCAACAGGTCACAATGGGGGGATCCATTGCGTGTTGTTTCCCCCTAGCTCCTGTCTCGTTCCCTGATCCTGTCTGGCTAATAGCTGCTAACTTGTCCAAACTTTCTCTTTAGCCAAGCGTTTGGCGGGTGGGGATCAGGGTTGGGTGGGTTGCTTTGTTTGGGGTTGGTTTTTTAGGGCTTTGGACTGGGGATTTTTATATTCATGTGTTTTTATACGTTGTAAGCCATCCCAAGCCTTCGAGAAAGGGAAGGATATAAATCTGAAATAAGATTTTAAAATAAAATAAATAAATAAATATTTATTTATTCCTCCATTATGTTCCATTGAAAGCCATGTGATCAGCTGGGACCGCCCTTTTTTGGGTACCGTCTTCTGTGTGCTGTAGTAACTAGCTAAATATGATGGGGGAACACAGAGAACTATTTATGATGGCTCTCCCAGTATCGTGGAACTCGCTTCCCCCAAACGTTCAGAGACCGAGCATCTTGTGGAAGAAATACCAGACTCTTGTGTTTGGCCAAGTGTTGAGCAGGCAGGGATAGGGGTTTGTAGGTGGTGGGTGGTGGTGGTGGGGTTGTTGCTTTTAATGGATTATTACTACTTAATAGGAATGGGACTATCGGCAAATTATCGGTTACTGATTATATCGGTATTGGATTAATCCGATATCGGATTTATCGGTATATCGTTTTTTTAACATTGCCGATTTTTCGGATCTTGAACATTGCGGCCATTGTTAAAGCGACCCCCGGATGGAAGCGAATGCATCCATGTACGTACGCTGCTTCCTGTAGGGGGGGATACTGGCAGAGTGTGGCAGGCACTCCAGTATGACTGGGCAGTGAGAGAGTCCATGGCCCATAGTTAGATGCAGCAGCATTATTTGAAACTGAAAACAGATCTAGTGCAAATTACTGGAGAGCTGGGTGGCGAACCTCAGAGCCTGGCGGCCAATTGCAACTGGTAGCTAGTTTTTATGTGGACCCAGATCCCGTTCCTGTCCCCAAGCACCAAATGCCCAAGCTCAGAAGAAAGGAGCAGAGATGGGTACATGCATTCGAGGAGAGGGGGCAGATCCCTGATCTGAATTAGGGATGGGAATCTCAGTTTCGGATAGAACCAAACCTACCCAAAAAATGGCTGTTTCGGTTCTATCCGAAAATACGGATCTTTTTCGGTTTCCGCCAATTTGAATTTTTAACATGGCTTTTTTTATTCGGATTTTTTGCATTGTGGTTTGTGTCCCCGTGGATTTCAGCGGGGGGGAAATGCACGCAAAAAATCCGAATTGAGATTCAAAATTCCTAGAGAAATAAATCCGAAAAATACGAACCCAAAATTCCCCCCTGAAGTCCTACCTCTAATCTGAATCCGCCTTTTCATGAGCTCACATATTAACACCCGACCCTTCCCACAATTACGTGGCCCGTGGAACTTGCCCCTGGGAGAGGCAAGGTTTCCCACACCTGCTATAAACCCCTCACCCCCATTTTGTGCTGTAGAATCACCTATTTAACCTTCAGCGCTCTCCCCCTATCCCCAAGGCTTCGGGCGTGTGACTGTCATGGTTTAGCATCTTTCAGATCCCTGAGACGTTTATGGCGGCTGTGATATCACTCCCTCCGGCAGGCCAGTCAGGAAGTCTGCCGCTCTGATTTCCTAGGGACAGTCATTATCCGCCACGCTGTTAACACCAGGCACTCATTAAATTTTTAAACAGTTGCGGTGAGATCTCGATTATGGTAAGCTAGGGACCCAATTCCAATCCTGATGTCCCTAGCTTACCAGACGGCCCCAGAAACCTTCCCCTCACGGCATCTCAAAACAATCTAGACCCATTTTACGTTACCCGCGCTGTACAAAGAACTGAGCTCTTGCTATAGCCACTCCTCACCCCACTCCGGGGGGATTTTGTAAATATGGTTCTTGCCAAAAGCATGCGCCTAGGTAGTAGGGATGTGCGAACGCGGATCGGATGTTCGGAGTTCAGACTGGACTCAGTCTGTTCGGACGTCCGAACCAAACTTGAAAACGGCCAAACAGTTCGGTCATATTCGGGTGAGTTCGGATGAGTTCGGGGGTGGGGAAAACATTACTTTGGGCGGGAAAAACGTGACTGGAAGGGGGAGGCAGCTGAGGAGCAGACTTCCTGGCACCAGGGGTGGAGAGCAGGGGTTGTTTCAAGCCAAATGATACCGATACTGAAAAAAAAATCTTCGAATTTGGTATCGTATCAGTATCGATAGCGCTATTTTCGAATGTTCGGCCGAACCGAACTCCGCCAAACCGAACAACCGAACCTGAACTCAGGGTTCAAACCGAACGTCCGAACATCCGAACCACATTCTGTTCGCACATCCCTACTAGGTGGAACTAGGGTTGTACATTTTAACAGAACAGTTATTAAAAATACATGTTGCAGGGCCTGCGTCGACACTAATGCAGGCCCTGCAACATGTATTTTTCAGAAGCATTCCTTAAAAATTTTGCGTAGATGGAGCAAACCAGTTCGCTGCACAACCACCAGAAAGCAAGAGACGCCAGTGAGTCAGTTCTTTTGCACTGGCTCCTTCTCCCCTCTGCAGCCAACTCACCTTCAAGGCCCTTCAAGGCCATAACTCTCCTGCTGAGCTTTCTGCCATCAGTTCTCTCTATGCCCCGTACCTGGGCACTTGACCCCTCATTCTCTGCCACTGTCCTCCCCAGAGCCTTTCTGCTCCATAAAACGATTTCACTCCTTCCCCCAATCTGCCCCGTAACGGGTACCTGGGGGTGAGTCTTGTCCAGACACTGGGGGTCTTTCGACATAACATCGAGGGGTGTCTGAATGTGTGTTTTGAACTGGATATAAACACTGCTTTGGCCCCATGTTCACCATGTGGCGCTGCTTAGACACACACTCCATCTTGGGGCAAATTAGTATTTTGCTCGCTCCCTGATCTCAGCACACCAGCGCTGCCGCCTTGTTCCCCATGTTGTACCTGCGAACACGCCACGCGATATCATTAGACACAGTGTTGGCTGTGCGTTCAGCTGAAGCACACAAATTGTCTTTGTGAGACAATTGTGCTCCCATCACATGTTCAACAGGGGCCCAAATTGGTGTCGGGGATTGTTACGATGCTTACACACAGTGGCCAAACGTGCTTAGGGGTTTTGACACCCGACCTTTGTTATGTCTAAAGATGCCCACTGTCCACAGAGTCACATGCTTTAGGGAATTTTAGCTCAAGTGTCTTTCACGCTGTACCATGCAGGCCTCCCCCATGTACAATTCTCTCTTGCTCTGCATACAGTTTCTCTAGATTCACACAGTCCACACCTTTCCAGATGCAAACGACTGCGCATTCCACGGATCTGTTAGACACCAAAGTTGGATATACACTACTAAGACAGTCATTTGTGAACCTGTATGGAACACGGACGCTGGTTTCCGGATCTTTACCACACTAGGCACATTTTAAAGGAACACTATGGCTGCTTTTACACATGACAAAAATGGATTCTTAGAAGTGCTCGAGATAATACCGGCTGTTATAAGAGCTGGAGTTCTGTCATGTGTGAACGCACTAATCCCCTTTTCATGCAGCAAGATCTCGCAGCCTTGTAAGATCCACCAGATGAGAATCTTACAAGGCTGCGAGATCTCACTGCATAGAAGGGGAATGGAACATCCAGTATTATCACAAGCGCTTATAAGAACACATTTTTGTCATGTGTAAAAGCGGCCTTAGGAAAAATACATATTGCAGACCCTGCATTGGTGCCTTGGTTTTCCTACGTGTTCTTTAAAAACGTGCATAGGTGGCAACCCTGCACAAATCCCCTCTCTGAGAAGGGTTTGGTGGAGACAGAACCCCAACTTAACTTCCAGTCTCTCTGACTACTTCAAAGCAGCCCTCCCATAACTCACTCCTTTGGCTTAAAGCAGAGCTGTCTCCTCCTAGCACCTGCCTCTTCCCAATCTCCCAGCCCTGAGCCTTGCTCTGCTCAAGCTTTTAGCTTTGGGCTGGCTCAGCCATCCCCAAGCTCAGCTGTGTGGCATCAGGCGCTGTCCTCCACTCTATGTAGTGGCTGATCCTCAACTAGCACCAGTAGCCGTCCAGGTGCTAAGTTCCTTAAAGGGCCCGCAGCCCAGATAGCCTGCTCTCTTCTACAGCCCCCTAGACTTGAAACTGTCTCCCCCTGAACACGTACACCAGGGATGGGAAGCCTCAACCCCAGGGGTTAAAAATGCAGCCCCCCAGCTAGGTTTTATTTGGCCTCCAGATTCAGTTCCTACCTCCGAGCTCAGGGGAAGGGAGTAGAGGTGAAAGCATGCCCGTAAGGACAGGGGAAACATCCCTGATCTGGACCCTCTTCCTGAGCGCACCCCTTAAGCTCCCCCATCTCCAACTTCTGTGCAGCTCTCGGAGCTTGTACTAATTTTCAGAGTGGCCCTTGGGAGGGAAAAGCTTCCCCACCCTCCTGACGTGCACTCTGCTCCTTCTCCTCAACCTTCAAATCCCTCCTAAAAAAAGCCTTCCTCTCTCATCAAGCTTTCCCCATCTGTTCACCCCCTATGATTCTTGCTGGGTCTTTGGTTATCCCATTTTCACCTTCAGGATCCCTGATCTCCACTTGAAGTTGTAACTACGCTAAGCCTGCAACGTCTCAGCTTCATGAACTTCCCTGTCTCTCCCTATGCGCCCCACGTTGTCCGTTCTGTATCATAAGAACTTTGGAGCAAGGACCAGTCTGTACTCATTACTATGGGCATTTTTACACACACCTCAAAAGTTCCAGGTTTTTCAATCTTCTGGCTTTACAAGTCCACAAGTATGTTCTGGATGCCTTCTTCACACACACAAAAGCAGTTCCTGGATGCATTCTTCACACAAACACTGTCCTTAGGCAGCCTAAATTAGCCGCAGCTGTAGACGTGAAGGGCTGCCATAGAAACCAAGTGACCACAGCTGCCTGGAGCAAAGCAGTTTTACCAGGAGAACTTCTTACACTCAAATGTTCTGGTAGAAGTTCTGTGCAGAAGTTCAAAGAGCCGGATGTTTAAGATCTGGGGGAGTAATTTAGACACACAAAGTTCAGGATGTAACAGCAAACATGCAGGAGAAATGTGTGTGTAAAAACATCCCATGCACAGCACCAGGCATATTGCTGGTGCTCTGTAAATAAAGTATTATTCATTACCAGTTATTATTATTAAGCATTTATATAGCACCATCAATGTGCCTGGCACTTTACAATTGTAAGAAAGAGACGCGGTTCCTGCCCCAACGGGCTTACAATCTAAGGCCGTTTTTAGACGTGCGTGGCGTCACTCGCGCTTGTTTTCTAAACGAGCCGGCAGCCCGATTTAAACGTGACGATGCCGCCACCGAATACGCACATGCGCAGGCGATGAGCATCCATTTCCGGCCGCGTATGACCGACCTCGATCGCCGACCCGGTCAGTTCGCGGACAGAAATGGATGCGCATCGCCCGCGCATGCGCGTATTCGGAAGCGGCGTCACGTGTAAATCGGGCTGCCGGCTCTTTTGGAAAACAAGCGCGGGCGCTGCCGCGCACGTCTAAAAACGGCCTAAGAGAGACAAAGCGGGGGGGGGGGACAAAGAGGGGGGGAAACAGAGGAAGAGAGGATGCATACATGAACTGGTGAGGTGTATTATTATTATTTTCAAATTATCATTACAAATTATTATTATTATTTATCAGCAATGTGATTGGTGCTGAACTATTTTGATCAGAGACAGATCCCTGCCCTAAGGTGCTTACAATCTAGGACAAACAAGGAGAGGGGAATCTAGGGAGAGACAAGGATCCGTTCATGAAGTGGAGAAGCTGCAGGTGCACATGCTTGACGAAGGGGAATCCTGGGGATAAGTAGTCCTAGTGTCCGAGAGCCCCAGAGCTGGAAGGGACCGAGAGAGAGAGAGAGGCATCTAGTGCAGCCCCTCGCTCCACTGCAGGATTCACATACCCTCACCATCTGCACAGAAAAAAATCATCCAACAAGAGACTATTAAAGAAAACCTGCCACTAGCAGAGACCGGATCCAACTGGGCTCTTCTGCCCAGAGCTCATTCCCACCTAGCTACGTCCCAGGTTAGACTCTGAGTATATGGGCAGGCCTGCCCCCCGCCAGCCAGACCCCGGACGTAGAATTATAGTACCTAGGAATCAGGATGCTCCTCGGCCGTGGAAACATTTGATGGAAACACACGGATTTGCCCCTTAGAAAACGGAAAGTGTTATCCCCAATTCATTTTGGATGTTTCATTACATATAGCACCTCCCCCCACCCCTCACCAGGGGCTGGATTATCTCTGTGCTGCAGGCGATTATGGTGCACATAGAACGGCATTTCTGCTTTAATCGTGGACCCAGTGCGGTAGGGGGGCCCCTCTGTTGGCTGGGGCTTTCCTTTGCTGGAGGATCTGCAGGTTTGTATTGGACAGAGCTTCTCATGCTTGTGTTCTCATTCCAAATGTTTTCGCAAACCTCCTCAAATAGACGGACAGCGGTCACCTAGAGCCAGGCTTGCGTGATTTGAATACTTATTTTTCTACTTTTTATTCCAGTTCTGATTTTTCTCCTGGCATTAAGCTGAGCTTCTAGGGATTTGGGTACATGAGGTGTCATATTTGGAAACGGAGCCCTAGGGTCGCAGCTGTCAGTGGGGTCTGAGCAGGCCTGGCTCTGGGCGTGAGTCAGGCAACTCTGTTCTCACTCCCCCCCGCATCTCTTTGGAGCAGCAAGTTTGTTGATTCAAGTGCCATTACCTCATCCAGGGGATGTTAGTTTTAGATTCCCACCAGTGTGGGAATGAGATTAGCTGAGCCTGTCAACTCTGGCCAAAGGAATCTCAAATGCTCCAAAGGCCCAGGGAGGTGTACGAGTAGAAGGGGTGGGAAGTTGTTGAAGCAGATGGAAACCACAGGGGACCCATGGCTGGGAACAACGGACAGAACTTCCTGCCTCTGAGGGAGCTGGACCCAAGTCAGCCTATGTCACCGGTGACTAAACGCTGGGGCGGTTTTCAGGAAGGAGGATTCCGCCTCGCAGAAGCCACCCGACTAATTAATTCCTCGATTGGCAGGCTCGGGGAATGACAGGGCAGGCCGCGGGGAACGGAGTGACAGGTTTGAATGAGGTCAGGAGGGCGAAACTGGCCCCTTCCTCAATCTCGCAGACTGCCAAAGCAGCACTTAGCCGCATCAGTTGGAATGCCCTTTGACCTTTTCGCCTCCGGGTTATCGAGCCAGCCCAGCAACCGTGGCAGAATTAGCAACACTCACTCAGCACATCGGCATCCGCTGGACAGGGAGCCTTCGGAACAGAGCATATTTGTGATTTTTGTTCGAATTTTTATCCCACCCTATCTCTGAATTATGGGCTCAGGGTTGGCAATGAGGCTATCACTGCTGCTAATCAATGCTCTAGTGCTACTAGGCAGACTCAGCACTTTACAATCACAGGTTTTCAAAGACAGGTCCCTGCCTAGTGGGCTTACAGTCTACGATGGACAAGGGTGAGGGGAACACGGGGAGAGACAGACAAACACCCACACATTCCCATTTTACAGATGGGGAACTGAGGCCGAGAGATTGTGACTTGCCCAAGGCCGCCCACTGAATTCATTTGAACCCTGGCTTCCCAGGACCAAGTCTAGCACCGTCTCCACTACACCGTGCTGGCTCTCTAGGCGTACCAATGCATACAGAAAAAGAAATAGATAAAACCAATTAAAACCTCTTCTCTCCCAGGAGCCACTTTGAAAATCAGTGCACGCGCCGAGGGTCGCATAGAAGTTGGAAGCATGGGTGAGACGTCAGTGGCGGCCCTCGCCTGAGGGCGCCTGGGGCAGTGCCCCGTCCCCCCGGTGCCCCTGACACAGAGCGCTCTGTCTGGAGTCCCAGAAGGGACAAACTTGGACTGAACGCGCACCGGGCGGCTGAGTCTTCAGTCCAAGCGCGCCGCTGGGAAATGAAATTTCCCATGAGCAGCAGCTTTGCATTGAGTCCTGTGGGCTCAACGCAAAGTCTCACCTGAGCGTTCGGTGGAGGCGCTCGGCGGCGAGATGTGCTGTGACACGCATGCTTGAACGGACTCAGTTGAGCATGCGTGCATCTTGCCACCGAGCGCCTCCATTGAACGCTGAACTGCCTGGTGCCAGTGCCTGCTCTGCCCTGCACGACGGTGAGTAAACGCTCACCGGGCGGCTGAGTCTTCAGTCCAAGCGCGCCGCTGGGAAATGAAATTTCCCAGAGCAGCAGCTTTGCATTGAGTCCTGTGGGCTCAACGCAAAGTCTCACCTGGGCGTTCGGTGGAGGCGCTCGGCGGCGAGATGTGCTGTGACACGCATGCTTGAATGGACTCAGTTGAGCATGCGTGCATCTCGCCACCGAGCGCCTCCATTGAACGCTGAACTGCCTGGTGCCAGTGCCTGCTCTGCCCTGCACGACGGTGAGTAAACGCTGGGGGGGGGGGGG